>JAJHUR010100730.1:0-17889 GCA_027495735.1 Lutjanus campechanus | reverse complement strand
CCCCTTCATCCCTCCACCCCTTCATCCCTTGACCCCTTCATCCCTCGACCCCTTCATCTCTTGATCCCTTCATCCCTCGACCCCTTCATCCCTCGACCCCTTCATCCCTTAAAACCTTCATCCCTCGACCCCTTCATCCCTTGACCCCTTCATCCCTTAAAACCATCCCTCAACCCCTTCATCCCTCGACCCCTTCATCTCTCGACCCCTTCATCCCTTGACCCCTTCATCCCATGACCCCTTCATCCCTTAAAACCTTCATCCCTCGACCCCTTCATCCCTTAAAACCATCATCCCTCGACCCCTTCATCCCTTGACCCCTTCATCCCTCAACTCCTTCATCCCTTAAAACCTTCATCCCTCGACCCCTTCATCTCTTGACCCCTTCATCCCTTGACCCCTTCATCTCTTGACTCCTTCATCCCTTGACCCCTTCATCTCTTGACCCCTTCATCCCTCGACTCCTTCATCATTTAAAACCTTCATCCCTCAACCCCTTCATCCCTCGACCCCTTCATCCCTTAAAATCTTCATCCCTCAAAACCTTCATCCCTCAACCCCTTCATTCCTCGACTCCCTCATCCCTTAAAACCTTCATCCCTCGACCCCTTCATCTCTTGACCCCTTCATCCCTCGACTCCATCCCTTAAAACCTTCATCCTCTATCCCTTCATCTCTTGACCCCTTCATCCCTTGACCCCTTCATCCCTCGACTCCATCCCTTAAAACCTTCATCCCTCGACCCCTTCATCCCTCAACCCCTTCATCCCTCAAAACCTTCACGCCTCGACCCCTTCATCCCTCGACGCCTTCATCACTTAAAATCTTCATCCCTCAACCCCTTCATCCCTCAAAACCTTCATCCCTCAACCCCTTCATTCCTCGACTCCTTCATCCCTTAAAACCTTCATCCCTCGACCCCTTCATCCCTTAAAACCTTCATCCCTCAACCCCTTCATCCCTCGACCCCTTCATCTCTTGACCCCTTCATCCCTTGACCCCTTCATCCCTTAAAACCTTCATCCTCGACCCCTTCATCTCTTGACCCCTTCATCCCTCAACCCCTTCATCTCTTGACCCCTTCATCCCTCGACCCCTTCATCCCTTAAAACCTTCATCCCTCGACCCCTTCATCTCTTGATCCCTTCATCTCTTGACCCCTTCATCCCTCGACTCCTTCATCCCTTAAAACCTTCATCCCTCGACCCATTAATCTCTTGACCCCTTCATCCCTCGACCCCTTCATCCCTCGATCCCTTCATCTCTTGACCCCTTCATCCCTCAACCCCTTCATCCCTCAAAACCTTCACCCCTCGACTCCTTCATCCCTTAAAATCTTCATCCCTCAACCCCTTCATCCCTCAAAACCTTCATCCCTCAACCCCTTCATTCCTCGACTCCTTCATCCCTTAAAACCTTCATCCCTCGACCCCTTCATCCCTTAAAACCTTCATCCCTCGACCCCTTCATCTCTTGACCCCTTCATCCCTTGACCCCTTCATCCCTCGACTCCTTCATCCCTTAAAACCTTCATCCTCGACCCCTTCATCTCTTGACCCCTTCATCCCGCGACCCCTTCATCCCTTAAAACCTTCATCCCTTAAAACCTTCATCCCTCTACCCCTTCATCCCTCCAAACCTTCATCCCTCAAAACCTTCACCCCTCGACCCCTCTCCACAGGACTTGGGACAGCTAAATAAAAACATCAGGGTTGTTTATTGGTACAAACTTTATGCAGCGTACTGAAAAAAATGCCATTCATGCAGCCACTCATGATTTCTTATTTATATGTTATCATTGATTTTTATTATTATCAATTGTTTTTTAAAAAGAATTGATATCAAATGAGTAACTTGTGTCAATTGATTGATAGTTTTTTTTTTATCAATAAATGCAGCTGATCATGCACAGGAGTGAAAGGCAGAGACAACAGGAGGTCAGGACATCAAACATGTTTTCCATATTAAAGTCTGTAAATGATGATGTGAAGCTGCTCTCTCTGTTAATAATCAGCTCATTAATAATTCATGAAAACAAAATAATTTCCTCTTCTGCGCTGGCGTCTGATCAGCCGTTTCCTGTCAGCGGTCCAGCTGTGACACATGTGTTTCACCTGTTATGTAACTTTACGTGGTGTCTTTAAACGCCTCCTCGGCACATAGTCAGGTACAGACCTGCTCTGTCAGCCTGCAGACGGCAGCGCAGGGATTAGAGTTCACCTGACACACAAACTGTCACTCTTCTTCTTCTTCTTCTTCATGAGTCAGTGCCTGCAGCGACGAGTCAGCGTCAGTCACGTGTCGACACCCTACAGAATCTATAGTAAGACTTCCTCAGGGCGAAATGAATGAAGCCGGATCATCATGTTGATGAGGAAACTGCACTGTAAAAAAAAATAGTTGAGATGCCTTAAAAAGTTCATTGTATCACACTGCAAAAGATTTTTTGAGTTTTGAGTCCAACTCAAACTCTTTAAGTTCTGAAATAAACTTTAAAATGTTTTGCTGACCTGTAATCTTTAGTTGTGATAATTTACTTTTCCTCTTTAAATAAATTTAAATCTTTTTAGTTTTAGAAACATAGAAAAAAAAAATCTGCAAAGGGAGAATTCAGGAACTTCCAAATAAGGTCAGAGGTCAAATCAGAGGTCAGGATTAATATGTAGAAACAATAACCTGATATAAAGATATAATACATATATAATTATCTGCCTGCAGCTGTTTTGGCTTGACAACACGAAAAGTTCCTGCCCGTTTCCTCTGTGGGTCAGAAGCCGACACATCGTCTGAACATGAGATCTGTTGATATGAAGTAAATATTCTGTCCATAAATATCCAGTAAAGCTGATATTTCTGTTGGTGAAGCAGTTTGTGTGTTTGTGTTCAAAGTGTGAACGTTGTTCCTGAAACAGACTCTGGAGGAGGAACCAACTGGGCAAAGATTCAAAATCAGTTTTCAAACTCAAATTTCCCACATGATGCTGTTTTTATCTCCCAGCTCCTCACCAACACATTCACACTCAGTGTTTATATTAACACTCCTCCTGCTCCTCCTGCTGCTCCTCCTGCTCCTCCTCCTCCTCCTCCTCCTGCTCCTCCATACACTCGTGGACACTGTCTCTGTCTGTTTATACTCAGCAGATTTATTGTTTATTTCTGCTGTTAAAGTGAAACAAAGTTGTATTTATTCAACCTTAAGTTGTCGAGGCAGGTCGATGAGAATAAGTGATGTTCTGCAGTCGAGTGAGGAGGAGGAGGAGGAGGAGGAGGAGGAGGACGCAGCAGGAGGTCTGAAGGAGCAGAGAAGCTGCTGCAGTCCGAGCTGTAAAACATCACCTGAACAAACTGCAGAGCAGATTTCACAAGCGAAGCAGGAAACTGTGCAGCTTCAGGTTCATACATCAGGAACAGTTTCTGTTCAGGAAGAAAAAAAGATTCATTCATTCACTCAGAGGAAACAAACTCAGTCTTTACTGCAGCAGAAGTACAGATACTCGAGTAAAAGTACTGATTCAACTTGTTTACTGCAGTAAAAGTGAAAAAGTTCAGACTCTGAAATGTCCTCAGAGTATAAAAATAAAAAGTCGTCCTCTGTCTGTTTCAGCTTCTGACGTCTTTATTCAGTGTTTCATCGTTTTACATTTTTCATCCTGTTACATGTTTTTAATCTCTGTATGTCTTTTACATCATTTTTGTCATTAATCTTGTTTTTGTTTTATTATGTCTTTCTCGTCTGTCATTGTTTTCACCTTATTAAGTCTTTTTTCTCTTCTTACATCTTTTACGTTATTTTCCATCTCTCTCTCTTTTTTTTCATCTTGTCATGTCTTTTACATAATTTTATCATCTTATTAATCTCATTCTGCTGTTTTCATCTTGTAACGTCTTTTGTTTGTTGTCCAGTTGTGTCCACTGAATCGTCTTTTCTGTGTCTTATTGTTTCATTCAGGTTGAAATCAGTCTTCATGTCTGAAGGCGGTGCACAATGATGCAAAATAACAATAATCAATAATTCACCTCAAATATATTAAAACTAAAGAAACGAGTAAAAAACTGTCAGTAAAATAAATAATCGACACCTGAAACTCTCCTGAAGTAATGAAGTATTTGTTTGTTGCCTTGGTAACATCAGTGTAAAATGAGGCAGCTGACATCAGTTCAGTCTATATGATCGCAGCCTGATCAGACGACAGCTGATGGAGTCATGGTTATTCTGAAACCACAAACATCTGAAAAATGTCCCGTCCCCCGACGTCTCGTTATCCCGAAAACAAAAAGCCCCGAAGAAGCTCTGAAGTGGGCTTTTTGTTTTCAAACCACAAAACATTTTCTCCATAAAATATGATCCAGTTTCACCAAAATCAGTGACGTAAAGTTTCACACGAGCCGCCCACTAAAGAAACACAGAGCGAGAACAGACACACAACATCAAGATGATTCTCAATCCAAATAAATCCAAAATGTTGCTTTAATGTTTATGAACAGTTACTGAAATGAATCCATGTGAGAAGTTTAGAGGTGAAACGTCTCTTTGGTCGAGACTCTGAGACAAACAGATCATGTTTTATATAAAAGGTCAGAAGACAAACAGGTCAGAACAGCAGGTTTAATAGTATATATATATTTTAGTCTCAAATAGATGTGAAGTAAAAAGTAGATTATTATTATATTAAAGTGGCATAAAATGTAAATATTCAACTACCTCAAAACTGTACTTAAGAACAGTACAAGTGAGTAAATGTTCTTCAGTAAAGTTTTCAGGTTTCTGTATATTTTACTGCACCAACATCTGAACATCAAGACTGATCTAACCTGAATGGACGAAACAGTAACAAAGAAAAGACGATTTACTGCTGAATCCTTCAGAGTTTATCACAGAGGACAGACGGGACGAAACCCAACGTGAAGAAAACAACGTAAAAGACATAACAAGACATAACAAGACGTAACGTAACGTAACGTAACGTAACATAACGTAATGTATAAAAGGTAATAAACAGATACAACGTAACCAGACAAAAATACAGAAGACAATGAAAAAGAAGACGTAAAAGAAGTCACAAGATGAAAAACAACATAAAAGACACAAAGTGAGAAAAAATAAGAAAACCAAAAACATATGAGACAAAAACAACGTGAAAATGGTGAAAAGACGGATTCAACATAACAAGACGAACACGTAGAAAGATGAGAAGACAAAAAATGACGCAACTGGATGAAAACTACGAAAGGAACACAGAAATTATGTAAAAAGATGAAAAACAACGTAAAAAATGTAACAAGATGAAAACACTATAAAACAGGCACCACAACAAAAATGACCTAACTAGATACTAGACTACGTAACAGATATAACAAGACGAAAATGATGTAAAGGACGTAAGAAGACGAAAAACGGCGTAACAACAAAAAAGACGTAAGAAGACGAAAACAACGTAACAGGATGAAAACATTGTAAAAGACGTAAAACACGAAAAAGAAAAAAAGTTAAAATGAAAACAGCATAAGAGACGTAGCGAGACGAAAATGACGTAAGACTGTGAGACAGACAGAAGGACCAGAGACGAGCTGAGGTTCAGTCGTCTTTAAACAGAGACAGTCAGTAAAAATGTCCTTCAGAGGACGACTTTTTACTTTTATACTCTGAGGACATTTCAGAGCAGAACTTTGTCACTTTTACTGAGTAAACAAGTTGAACCATTGCTTCTAAAGACAGAGAGGACGTCTGTCTCCTCCCTCCACCTCTGGTCAGGACACGTAAACCAACCTGTGGATCCGTCCCCAGGTTTGTTCGTATCTGCTTCAGATTAACGATTTAATTTGAGATGAATTTCTACTTCCTGTCTTCAAACAGAGAACAAACGCTGCTTCAGCTTCAGTCAAACTCTGATCAGACTGAAGTCTTTCATTCAGCTTCGTCCTCAGTTAAAACTTCCCCTGCAGGCGTCATGTGTTTTTCCTCTGGATCATTTCTGATCCAGCCGACCTCTGAAAAACAAGCGTTCCTAAGGAAGGGCTGGTATCCAAGGCAGAGACAATAAAATCTCTGTAGGAGCAGCCTATAGGATTAGCCGCAGCAGTTGGCTGAATATACAGGCCTATACGGGCACATATGGGCCTACACACGCCTCATAAAACCAGCCAGGCCCTCTGCTGCAGGAGGAAGGCCGGCTCCATTCATCCACGTCAGCCAAAAAACCCCCAAACTGAAAACTAGCTCTTCCCTCAGTACAGATCTCTGTCTGTGAGGACCACGATGTCCCTGTGGGGACGTATGGAGACGTGTAGGACGGACGAACAGCAGCAGAGGACATCTAACAGAACGTAAAACATTAAAAGGTTTAAACAAAGTGAAGGAGACCATCTGAAAGCTGACGTATGGGCGGTAAACTGATCCCGAGTGTGAAGAAAGAAAATGATACGGACAAAGACGGTATGGAAGAACTTTACTGCCAGGAAGACAGAAGACAAAGACTCTGGACAAGTCAAAGTTCATTATCATTATTATAATTAGTTTTAATGTTATATCATTTTTATACAACCTGTTCAATGTATTTTCCACCCCTGCAGGGCTCTGTAATATTTATAATTGTTGTAATAATGAATAAAAATCTGTTTTTCATGATCAGCCCTGTTATTTATCCTGCACTAGTTTTAATGTGCTAAAGAAGATGAAAATTAGCTTCATGCTAACTCTGTTTTCAATGGTAACATTTATGTTTATCATCGTATATGCTCCATTATTAAGGAAAATAAATAAGCTTGAAGAACTAACCCTAACCCTAACCCAACCATAAATGTTAAATATTTTTTACATTTGATATCCAATAATTTTAATAATAATTATTGTGACTCAGGTGAGAATCAAGAGAGACAAGATTAGAAAATTAATTTAAAACATCTTCATTTTGACTTGTGATATCTTGTAACTCACTGTATCTTAATTTCAATTTTTAAATTTAATTTTAATTAAATAATAACATTTTATTATTTTTATTTTTAATCTGCAACAATTAATAGCTAAATCATTATTTACTATTATAAATTATTATTATTAATTAATTAATTATCAATAATCGAATAATTGGTTTGAGTAAATTTTTTTATTAAAAAAAGTCAAATTATCTGATGTTAGCTTCTTACGTGTGAATATTTTCTGCTTTCTTTCTGGTTTCGGAGGACGACATCTTGGGCAAATAATGATTCAATAATCAATTAATCAAGAAAGTGATCAACAGAATTGATCATGAAAATAATCATTACAGAAAAGATACTTTAAGTGACAAGACGGAGACAGGATTAATTAATCTATTATTCAAAAAAATAATCAACAATAAAAATTATCCCGTTTAATTTGACCTCTTTTTTTTTTAATTGGCAGACCTGGGCTTCCGTACATGAGGTTATAACCTGACATGAGGTTATAACCTGACATACACAACAGAAACAAAATATGGTGAGGGTTATATAATCCTCAGGAATAAAATCCCTTCATTTTTAATCCTTAAAACCTCTTTCAACTTTTCATATCCAGGCAAAAAACAAACAAACAAAAAACAAACAAACATCAAAGTCACACAATAAATGTCCTGAATCTTAACTCTTATGATTAAATAGTTAATTTCTGTAATATTTAAAGCTCATGAAAATGAGATGAAAGCACTAAATGAAGGCAGTGTTTCATTACAGTGTGTGTGTGTGTGTGTGTGTGTGTGTGTGTGTGTGTGTATGAGTGTGCAGTCAAAGTGATGATTGAAGCAGTTTGCTGTGCAGGATTGAGTCACTGCTTCGTGCCAACCAGCAGAAATCAGAAGGAAATGATTGAAACCACTTCCCCACTGCTGTGTGTGTGTGTGTGTGTGTGTGTGTGTGTGTCTGTGTGTCTGTGTGCATCAACATGTACCCTACACACAGTCTGGTGACATAACAGTGTTGCATTCACATGTTACATTCACACCACACGCCTGCACACGGAAACTTTCAAAAAAAGAAAAACAGAAGCAGCCGGCAGACATCCAGCCAGTCAGCGGGCCCTGCTGCAGCTCCAGGCCGCCTCACGGCTCCACACAGGCGGCCACGGAGCGCGCGGAGCCCGCGGTGAGGGGGGCGTGTGGCCCCAGCAGCTGCAGCTCGGCTTCTCACAACAAAAAAGATCTACCATGATGCTGACCCCGCCCCCTATCATCTGGCCCCGCCCTCCTCGTACCACACCCCCTTAGAACGCCATTGGCTGCTGCGCCGTGCCGTTACCGTACCGCCCGGAGCAGACGCGCAGGATTTTTTAGGGGGAGTGTCGCTGTGCTGCGGCATGCGCTCAATCAGAGCCGAGGAGGAGGCTTCCTCTGCGGACACAAAGCGGAGCAGCTCCCCCTCCCCCCTCCGCTGACACGCTGTGATGTTGTCAGTGATGTAATGCTGAATTAAAGGGCCGATGAGTCAGGATTTTACTGCCCCAAACAAACACTGCAGTCACATGACCAAAATCATTAGAGCCAGCTGACAGGAAGCACCAACTAAATATTATGAAACATGATTATAAAAACAGCTGATAAGAGCGTGTTTATCTCTCACTGTTTACACATTATTATTGTTATGATTATGGATTATATCCTTCAGTCTGCAGTCTGCAGCGTGACGATAATCTGGGCCTCTCAGTCACTCAAACAAAAACATAAAGATAATCCATCAGACACCACAGTTTATCTTTGAGAACATCTGTGGACACGTTCTCAATGTTCCATTTATTTAAAAGAGACGGACGTCCTCTCAGTCTTTACTGCAGTAAAAGTAAAAGTAGAAGAACTGATTCAACTAGTTTACTGCAGTAAAGGTGAAAAAGTTCAGGCTGTTAAATGTCCTCAAAGTATAAAATTAAAAAGTTGTCCTCCTCTGTGCAAAGACTGAACCTCACCTGCATCTTTTATTTTATCTGACTGCATCTCTTACGTCTTTTTTCATCTTGTTGCACCTAAATTTTGTCTTATTATGTTTTTGGTCTTTTTTGTCTTCTGTCAACTTTGTCGTGTTATGTCTTTAATCTTGTTATGTCTTTTATGTAATTTTTTCCCTGTTATGTTTTTGGTCTTATTACATATTGTTTGTGTCTTGTTGCATCTTTTTTGTTTAATGTCGTCTTTATCTTGTTGTCTTTTGTGCTGTTACGTCTTTTATGTAATTTTTGTTGTCTTTTTTCGTCTCGTTGCGTCTTTTTTAAAATCTTGTTACCTCTTCCTCATTGTGCCACGTCTTTTTTGCTTTGTTATGTCTTTATTTAATCTTATGTCATCTTTGTTGTTACATCTTTTTTGTCTAATTACGTCATTTTGGTCTGGTTACATATTTAATATAGTTTTTCATTTTGTTGCAGTGTTTCTGTTTTGTCGTGTAAATTTTGTCTGTTAAGTCGTATTCGTCTTGTTACATCATGTTCGTCTTTTTAAAAATCTTGTTATGTCTTCGTCTGATCACGTCTTTTTGTTTCAAAGTGCACAGAATCTTTTAGTCAGTAAGTTTTGTGTAAATATCTAAAAAATGATTTGTCTTCACCTCTGTATATTCTGGTCTGTCCTCAGGACTCTGTGCTGGTTTCATTTTAACTCTATTGTAGAACTTTCTGAATAAATGAAGCCAACATTTCACAGATTTATTGAAACATCATCTCGTCCTCCAGGACAGTAACCTGATGAATTTTACCTTCAGTCTCAGATGTCACAGGACACTTTGTCTCCCTCAGAGACACCTGACCTTTAGCTGGCACACAGCTGCTAACATCTGTCCTCGCAGTATGTGACTGGAGACAGACCGTCCATTGTTACAGACGTCGTCTTATCTGTTTTTGTCACATTAGAACTGATTCACCAGAGTCGAGGTCACGTTCTCCTGCTGATGAGAACCTTCAGTATCACCTGTGTCCTCAGCTGAAGGACACTGAGACAAACAAGACAGTGAACACAACCTGAGAAATACTTCACGTAACTTAACTTTACTTAACGTAAAATAATCCAACACACTTTAGCATTTTTTGTGAGTCTAACACCCTTTTATTCTGAACTTTGTAATTTCTTTTCCCTCACTTTTCCCTAACTTTTTTTGCAGCCATTTTGTCACAAGTTTATTAATTTCTGTAGTTTTTTTTTCCAGCTGTCAGTATAACTGAGTGTCTCTGTGATTTCTACTTGAGATTCTGATGTGAATGAGGTGACTCGAGCTGCAGCAGGTCCCTGATGGGATCTGTAGTCCTTCAATGTTAATTATTGTTCTTTCATCTGTTAAAACTACACAGTGGACAGAAACTAAACAGGAAGTGGGTGTGGTTTGGTTTGTAGACTGTAATCACATGTTACACCACAGTGTAGGATGATTACAGTCCTGTATGGACTCCACACTGTACAGTCACATGATGACAGAGTTCCTGATCCGGTTTGAGGGAAAATCCTGGAGACACGTGTTGGTTAGTTACACTGATGAATTATTATTATATATTCACCTGCATCTAAAACCCCAGAGGAGACTGAGACGTGGTGATAAATGAGTCCTTCAGTGTGTAACTGAAGCTACGTGTGTCTGTTTAAAACACATCATATTATTTACAATGTAAACCTGTGTGACACAGTGCTGAAGGGTATTTACTCAAATACTTTACTTTAAGTTACATGATCAGTACTGGACTGTCTGTGTGAATATTCCCTCACTGTAGAAAACACATGCTCAAATTATTTATTTCTATAAGTAGTGAAAACACAACTTTTGTTTAGAGATTACATTGACTTTAAAAAGTTGATTGCGAGTAGAATTTTCTTTCTTTTGTGTTTATTAAACTCATAATTTTCAGTTATTGACAGAGAAAATCTTGTTGTATCTTAATGTTGTACTCTTATTGTTGTTGTATCTTATCATTTCACGTCAAAAGCCTTGAAGTCAGAAGAACTCATGTTTATAAATTCTAAAGTAGAACCCTATCGATATATTGGCCCGATATTGGCCTGTCACAGCTCTATTATTCTCTATGTGTCAGTAAAATGTGCCTTTATAAGAACTTTTTTTTTAACAGAACACAAAATAGATTGTTTTCAATTTGTTATCTTTATAAGCAGCAGTTTATGAGGCTATAATATACGAGTGTGTGTGTGTATTACTCTTTTTGGTATTTAATTATTACAGAAACAATAAAGTTTATTGTTAAACTGTAAAATATCCTCCATTACATTTCTTTGTCACATGTTTAATATTCATGTTTGAGAGATTACTGTAAAAAAATGTTTTTGATATGTAGGCTATAAAGTTTATAGGCTGATATATATATTTATTTATTTATTTATTTTTAACTCCCTAATCGGCATAGTCCCAAAAACCTGGGATCAGTTGGGCCCGATTCTGTAGTTTTTTGAAAATAAATACTAGAAATGTATTAATCTGAATCAATAAATCTGTATATTTAGATTAAGTTATTGAAAAAAAGAAGTTGATTCCACTAAATTCCTGTATGGTTTTTTATTTTTTATTTTTTACAGTGTAGGCTAGTATAGGAACAAGATGCACTCTGGAACGCAGCAGGAAGACAAAATGAACACAGCATGTTAAGCTAAAGAAATGATTTTTTGTTATATGTTGATATTTTTGTCATTTTTTCCTGTGGTATAGAGTCCAGTTGTTGTTGTGAGCTGCGGTGGTTTAGTAAACCTGCTCTTATCTCCGTCCTGTGTGTGATTTGGAGGTATTTCTCGGTAATAACACGGTTCAGTCCGTGCTGACATTTGGGGATGACTGATGTTATTTTCTGAGAGCCAAAATGGCTGACTGCAAGGGCGCGAGCGTGCACGGTGCGCGCGGGCCAAGACATGTGGGCGGGAAAAAGCTGCTGCGCCTCTACTCGGGTCTTTCCGGCAGCCTCCGGAGGGGCTGAACACGCGCGGTGAGAGCCGAGGAGAGAGCAGCAGCAGCCGGAGGAGACGAGCCGAGCAGCCGCGGGAGCAGCCGAGCGGACCCGGGGCCGAGTTTTACCCAGCTTTCCGTCGGGGAGACAGGGCAGGGGGGTGGGCTGGGGGCTCGGCCACAGAAGAATGAGAGAGCCCTCTTATCGGAGGGGGCGAAAACATGAACGGGGCCGTGTACATTTCGTTTTTCCAGGGCCAGCTGGAGTCCGTGCTGGAGCAGGTCGTTCAGCTCGCCGTCCAGGAAATCAGCAAGTCGGTGGGCTCCAGCCTGAACACGCTGCTGCTGGAGACGGCCGTGAAAGAGCAAGAAAACCGCAGGCTCAGGGTCCAGCTGCAGGCGAAGGAGAGCAGGGGCCCCGCGGACGGAGGCGGAGGTTCTGCGGTGGCCGGTAAGAACAAGGCTGGGAAAGCGACGGGGGACGACGGCGGCAGAACAAAGCCGGAGCAGCGGCAGCAGCAGCTCCACGCCCCCGGAGGGCAGGGCACCGAGCCCGGGGTGCCCACCGACACACGCCGCCTGGAGCAGAGAGGACGAGTCGTGGGTAGGCAGCAGTTACACAACACACACACACACACTCATATATTCATACACGCACACACACACAGAGTTGTCCATGCAGGGCACTCCTCCCTCTGTCTGAGCCTCGAACAGCACGCTAACGCTGGGTTGCGTAACTCTGCAGGCCGATTTAAGGGTTTATGAGTAAACTGCAGAGAAAGTGGGGCCTGCAGGTGATAAACTGACATGTTCAGGAGACAAAGTGTGGACACACAACTGACTCCTGTCTCCCCTGTCTCCATGAGGCTGGAGAACTTTAAATTGAGGGTTTTAACTGGAGCAGAATGGAGGTGAGGCTGAATATAATGTGACTGAGTTGAGCCTCTTATTCCTTAAATACCACATCTGTCTGTCTGTCTGTCAGGACAGATCACTGCATTCACTCTGCAGCTCTGTGACAGAACAGGTTCATGAGGAAAAGTGGCTGGTTGAGCAGCTCAGGCTGGAAACAAAGAGACACTAAAAATAAAAGAAACGAGGCCCTGAGTTCCAGAAGCTTGTTGGATCATAAAATAAGATTTACAGCCTTCCTTGACATGTCCTCTCCAGGAGTGGAGGGGCGGTGGTGGTGTTGGCAGTGGTTGGGGACCAGGACAAAGAAGCAACAGACTGTAGTCGACAGGATCGTAGACCCACGTCGAGGCAGACTCCAGCGAGGTCTAATCGGTGTTTCATTGCAGAAGAAAAGAGCCTGAGCGCGAAAAAAGGGGAGGACAAAGATGTAGCATGGGGCGGCGAATATTCACATATTCAGCAAGTGTCTTTTCAGCGTTTTTACGGCTGTCAGGACAGATTTATCAGCACGAGAAGCCCTCGAATGCGTCGCCAGGAGGCCCAACATTTTAAAAAAAGTGTCTCCGGCAGCAGGGAGTTAACTGTAATTCCACATGAGAGTTTTCATTCAGGTCGAGGAGGAGAGGCCGTGGGCATCAGTTTGGAGGGAGTCCATTTTGTTTTTGTTTTCAGCTGGAGGGGAAATGACAGGACGCAAAGGTCACTCGTGAGAGGGATTCAGATGAGTGTAGGGCAGATTCCAGTAAACAAAAGCAGCCGTGTGAGAACTTTGTCTAACTCTGAGGTTTTTACAGTCTGACAGTGTGAGCAAACTCACCTCAGACAAACGTTGGAAAAAGGTGCCCCGCCCCCCCTCAAGCTTAATTTCACTCAGATCCTGGATGTCTGTACTCATGTAGTCCCTCCAGGATTTTGCAGACTTTTGGGAGGATTGTTACGACCTGAAATACATGATTTCATGGCTGCCTTTCTAAAAAAAATGCAAGCGTTTTTAGGATTATTTTGCAATGAAATTACGGGACCAAGTGAAAATGGCAGATTGTTTTTGTAGAATTCAGTAAAAATCAAAGGCAACAAGTTCCAGGGAGAACTAAAGTGTTCTGAGGGTGTTCTCACACCAGGTACGATTGCTTCATACTGCGTCTGTGTGTGAAACGGTTTGGTCCTACACCTGATGTACTCGAGTACACATGAACCGTACTAAGTACCGTACCAAGTACACATTAACTGACCTGTTCTTTGGGGTCAAGTGTGCTTAGATCTGGGCCCCTGGGTCAGTTCCTGAATGTCCATCGTCAGACACTCCAGGATTTTGCAGAATTTTTGAGGGATTGTTGCGTCATGATTTCACAGCAGCCTTTCTAAAAAAATTGTGATGCATGTTGTGTGCATTTTTTGCAATAAAATTGTAAAAAATAAAAATGTTGCAATATGGGATTAAATAACTTTATCATTCAGTCCATCTGATTTTGCAAGCTGGATTTTTTCAGCCTAAACCTTTCTGGTCTGAAAAGTTGAGGCATTTTGTGAGTTTTTCTTTTGTAGGTTAATCTGTAATGTTTGTGCTGCACGGCACAAAGTGCCACACATTTCATTGGCATTTACGATACGATTTGGTGATTAACAGTATTTTTTCAGACAGTGTTTAACATTATCAATTAATAAATTGTGGTGAATTTTAACTGCTTTCTGACTGTTTTCTTACTGTTATTACTGTATCGACTGGTCTAATTTAAAATTTTGCCTTTAGTCGACAGGGATGTTAGTTGCCAGGAACGTTTGGAGAAACTGAAAATATGAGGTTCATTTGCTCACATCACATCGAGTAGGAAAACCAAATAAACTGTCTAAAATTAAAAAGAAAGATGTTTTTTGATATTTGATGCTTTTAATACTGCAAATACTTATGTATAATACACAGCTTCACATGATACTGTGTTATTAGTTACCCGAGCAGTCCCAGAATGATACCTTTTCAATACATTAAATCAGTAGTTTTCACTTTCACAACTTTTTTGTGCACAAAACGCACCAGAGGGCCGATATCTCAGGTCACACCTGTATTCGTGTCTGTGTAACACATGGCCTCTGTAACACGTGTTATCACTCTGTAAGCCTTTACTTACTGAGGCCAAATAAAATTTGACAGACTCATGAAATATTTAAGAAAATAATTCAAGAACTCATTTGAAATGTTGTAAAACTGCATTGAAGCATTAAAACACACATTTTAAACCTGAACAGGGTTGTTTAGTCTGGTTCAAACTCAAATCCAGTCCTAGTCCTCAAAGTGAGAAATGATGTTCAAACCTCTCTTTTAATGCATGAGGGTGTTTGGGAAATACATCGCGCTGACCGGCTGCCTGTGGTCGCAGCTGATTCCATCTGGCATCTGCACGACTGGTGAAAACTGTGGTTCATTTTGACTAACACAAGCTTTATCCACATGTGCGGAGTGGTGAACAGTCAGAATCAACATGGCCTCCTCGTCCACTCAGGATTCGAGCTGTGTTCACACAGAGAGCTCCAACATGGCCGACAGACGGTTGCCAGAAAGACGTGTGTGGTCCTATAAAAAGTCCAGTGAGCATCTTTCTTTCGGTCTAGTGATGAATTCAGACAAACTGATGCTCTTTGGTTTGGACATGTGACTCTGAAGTTTAACTTGTAGATAGGCGGCTGTCTGTAATGATTAATGTCATGATTATTTTGAGATATTATTGATTAATGTAGCAATGTTTAAATTAATTTATTTGACTAGGACGTCTTCAAATGTGTTGTTTCATTCACAATCCAAAGATATTCACTTCACTGAGGAAGAAGCTGAAATCAGAGAATTTGGACTTTTTTTCTTAAGATTACTCAAACTGATTACTTGGTTATCAAATATTTGGCAATTAGTTTAATAAATCAGTATACTATATAGTAGTATTACTGTAGTGCTGCAGAGATGTGTTATGATGAATTACTGTAGTGCTGCAGAGATGTGTTATGAAGTACAGTAGCGCTGTAGAGATGTGTTATGATGAAGTACTGTAGTGCTGCAGAGATGTGTTATGATGAAGTACTGTAGTGCTGCAGAGATGTGTTATGATGAAGTACAGTAGCGCTGTAGAGATGTGTTATGATGAAGTACTGTAGTGCTGCAGAGATGTGTTATGATGAATTACCGTAGTGCTGCAGAGATGTGTTATGATGAAGTACTGTAGTGCTGTAGAGATGTGTTATGATGAAGTACTGTAGTGCTGCAGAGATGTGTTATGAAGTACTGTAGTGTTGTAGAGATGTGTTATGATGAAGTACCGTAGTGCTGTAGAGATGTGTTATAATGAAGTACAGTAGTGCTGTAGAGATGTGTTATAATGAAGTACCGTAGCGCTGCAGAGATGTGTTATAATGAAGTACTGTAGTGCTGTAGGGATGTGTTATAATGAAGTACAGTAGCGCTGTAGAGATGTGTTATAATGAAGTACCGTAGCGCTGTAGAGATGTATCATGAAGTACCGTAGCGCTGCAGAGATGTGTTATAATGAAGTACCGTAACGCTGCAGAGATGTGTTATAATGAAGTACCGTAGCGCTGTAGAGATGTGTTATGATGAAGTACAGTAGCGCTGTAGAGATGTGTTATGATGAAGTACAGTAGCGCTGTAGAGATGTGTTATAATGAATTACCGTAGCGCTGTAGAGATGTGTTATGATGAAGTACAGTAGCGCTGTAGAGATGTGTTATAATGAAGTACCGTAGCGCTGTAGAGATGTGTTATGATGAAGTACAGTAGCGCTGTAGAGATGTGTTATGATGAAGTACAGTAGCGCTGTAGAGATGTGTTATAATGAATTACAGTAGCGCTGTAGAGATGTGTTATGATGAAGTACTGTAGCGCTGTAGAGATGTGTTATAATGAAGTACAGTAGCGCTGTAGAGATGTGTTATGATGAAGTACCGTAGCGCTGTAGAGATGTTATGATGACGTGCCGTAGTGTTGTAGAGATGTGTTATAATGAAGTACAGTAGTGCTGCAGAGAAGTGTTATGATGAAGTACCGTAGTGCTGTAGAGATGTTATGATGACGTGCCGTAGTGTTGTAGAGATGTGTTATAATGAAGTACAGTAGTGCTGCAGAGAAGTGTTATGATGAAGTACCGTAGTGCTGTAGAGATGTTATGATGACGTGCCGTAGTGTTGTAGAGATGTGTTATAATGAAGTACAGTAGTGCTGCAGAGAAGTGTTATGATGAAGTACCGTAGTGCTGTAGAGATGTTATGATGACGTGCCGTAGTGTTGTAGAGATGTGTTATAATGAAGTACAGTAGTGCTGCAGAGAAGTGTTATGATGAAGTACCGTAGTGCTGTAGAGATGTTATGATGACGTGCCGTAGTGTTGTAGAGATGTGTTATAATGAAGTACAGTAGTGCTGCAGAGAAGTGTTATGATGAAGTACCGTAGTGCTGTAGAGATGTTATGATGACGTGCCGTAGTGTTGTAGAGATGTGTTATAATGAAGTACAGTAGTGCTGCAGAGAAGTGTTATGATGAAGTACCGTAGTGCTGTAGAGATGTTATGATGACGTGCCGTAGTGTTGTAGAGATGTGTTACAATGAAGTACAGTAGTGCTGCAGAGAAGTGTTATGATGAAGTACCGTAGTGCTGTAGAGATGTGTTATAATGAGTACAGTAGTGCTGCAGAGAAGTGTTATGATGAAGTACAGTAGTGCTGCAGAGATGTGTTATGATGAAGTACTGTAGTGCTGCAGAGATGTGTTATGAAGTACTGTAGTGTTGTAGAGATGTGTTATAATGAATTACTGTAGTGCTGTAGAGGTGTGTTATAATGAAGTACCGTAGCGCTGTAGAGATGTGTTATAATGAAGTACAGTAGTGTTGTAGAGATGTGTTATGAAGTACTGTAGTGCTGCAGAGATGTGTTATGAAGTACTGTAGTGTTGTAGAGATGTGTTATGATGAAGTACCGTAGTGCTGTAGAGATGTGTTATAATGAAGTACCGTAGTGCTGTAGAGATGTGTTATAATGAAGTACTGTAGTGCTGCAGAGATGTGTTATAATGAAGTACTGTAGTGCTGTAGGGATGTTCTGAT
>JAJHUR010100729.1:0-37829 GCA_027495735.1 Lutjanus campechanus | reverse complement strand
GTGATGATGGGTGAAGGTCTTCAGTTCACAAAACAATCCTGGAGTTTTAGGAGAAACAGGGTAGCAGCCTCATCCAGTACAATGGCAGAGATCGGTGACCATGGATAAAACGTTAAAAATAGCACACAAAACAAACACAAAACGTCTCCATCCTGCTTGTGTGGTGTAATCCAAGTGTCTGCGAGCCTTGACATTAAAAATTAACCGCAAAAGACGCCATTTACACCATGTTTTTAGCAGAAATATCAGCTGTAGCATGTAGCCGATAGGATGTAAACATGGCGTCGATCTCGCGAGACTTCTGCACGTGCGTCCATTAAGATGTATACGAAGTCTCGCGAGGAGGCTTCTCAAGTTTGTGGTCAACAAGAGGTGACTGCAGCCCACTTGGGCTCACAGAGTTGGTCTATCTCGGGCGCAGCTTGGTGCAGCTCAGCAAAACAGCGAGACATGGATTGACTTTGCACGGCCAAAAATGCCAGTCCAAAAGCACTGTGTGTGTATTTGTGTGTCAGTACAGACAGTACTCACCAGTCGAAGAAGTTGAAGAACACTACATACCTCCTCCTTTTACTCTCACTCCATGACTTTCAAATACATTTCTCCTCCAGTCAGCAGTCAACATGGACAGACAGATTTAGTGTAAATCTTAAATCTTCAATCTTAAATCTTCAATCTTTACATCTTACTCTAAACAATATGGTCGGCTTCTCCGTGGTCACTGCTGCACGCAATTTTACAAGCAAATGTGAAGATAAATCCACTTTTTAATCCCACCCACCCATCCATCCATCCATCCATCCATCCATCTTCAACTGCTTATCCGAAGTCGGGTTGCGGAGATAACAGTTCCAGCAGGGGACCCCAGACATCCCTTTTCCTGGCTACATTAACCAGCTCTGACTGGGAGATCCCGAGGCGTTCCCAGGCCAGGGTGGGGATCCCGCCACCTAATTTTTTAAACTTTTTAATCCCCCCCAAAAAACCAAAAACAAATGCTGAGCTCTCCTCCGGCCGGCCCACAGGTCCATAAATTCTCCATGGTTGCTGCTGAAGAGGGCCTTAGAGGCAGAAGTGAAAATAAATCCCACGGCAAAGCCCCGCGATAGACGTGAATGAATACAACTAAAGGTGAAGTCAAAAGTAACCAAGTGAGCTGATAAACTGCTGGGCTGAGCATCTTGCTCATTAACTGGACTCTATTTAAGATTTTCTTTCTGATAACTCATTTTATAGCGACTTTTCCTGCAGGAGTTTCAGCCATTGATTCAGGGTCTCTCCAAAGGAACATTCCCATGCAGCTGTGCTACCTGAACAGCCAATAGGAACACTTAGTCTGAGAAGACCTGTGATTGGTTTAAGTCTACCGTCATGGACCAGATTCTAAAGGCTGAAAAGAGAGCCAAGAGGAGGTACAGAAGTCTAGTTCTGTCTCAGACCACTTGATTTACATGCTGCTGTATGCTGAAAGGTTATTATGAAATTATTTCTCAGTGATGCCAAAACAATGTTGCCTACCCTAACTTTAATACTATGAAACTTGGATTAGGTTACATTCTCAATTTTTTAACAGGTAATTAGAAATTGTATCAGAATATATTTTAAAGTAATCTTCTTAAACCTGTGAAGGAGGATGTAAATATGTTCTATGCAACAAAAATAATTATGTTTTCCTGCATTACTTACTAACATATCTTCTAACCCCAAGAACCATCACCATCATTTAACAATCTGTATTTTATACACTTCATGCGTGGATGCAGTCTGCTCTCCTTTGAACCTGAGCAGACAGCTCTGCGACAAAAGAGCCATCCATTTCAATTCCATTTGACTTGGGCTCTCTCCTGTATAATGGGAGTGAGACAGACTGTGAGTGTGGATGATTTCACCCCAGTGATTTTGCTGGCCACATTTGGATGGATAGCTTGTGTTACTGGCACCTGTATTACATTCCCCATTTTGTTTTTGAGATGGACTGGTTATCAAAGAATGGATTGTGCAGACTGTAAGCTCAAACCATCAGAGGCAAAGAAAAAAATGACCTTGCTCTTCCTTTTTATTTATTTAAAAAAAAAAAATCTGGTATGTAGTTATATACATCAACAGCTATGTTAAAAAAGAAAAAAGACAAAAGCACATACTGTATATAATAGATGGATACATCCCTGAGCTGGCAGAATAGTGTAACAGTTCAGACAAAAAAAAAAAAAACATTTATTCTGCTGTCTCCTAGTCAAAGATCTAGAATCTATCTTATAATAAAAATATGATGCCAAAATAGGTCAGTAGTTTCTCTGCCATAATATGACGTTAAATCACATTAAAAGCTAAAGAAATGCCAACATATAACTGTTGGGAGTTTTAAGCCTTCCAGATCCTTTGAGGGGAGACTGAGCTCAGGGATGGCAGCATCCCCATCTCCCCTCTTAGCTCAGTAAACAAACTGCAGGAGGTCAGGGGAGTTTTCCACGGTCCTCGCTACCTCAGTTCTCATAGATTTTATGCCACAGAAATGTATAACTACTGAAGTGAGAGCAACATGTCTTATCATGTGACAGATATCAGTGTTCAAACTACACCTCTAGTCCACCTCCTGTAAAAAGCTAAGTTGTTCTTTTTGTGTAGGAAGTTTGTAAAGGGATAGTTCTAGATTTTAGGAAATACTCTTATTTGCTTTCTTGGCAAGAGTTATATGAAGATCGATGAAACTCTTGTGTCTATATATAGATCCAGCAGACTGAATGGAAAAATAAACGCAGTCATTTTTTATTTATCTCTCTCCTGTGGTTACAACATACTCTTCTTGCTTAATGTTATGCTATGCTATGCACACCCAGCCCGACTCTCCAGAGGAAACAAAATCCAGCTCCTAGAAGGGGGTCATTATTTCTTGGCCAGGACCAATTGGTGGGCAAAGAGACTCCAAAAATTTACTGTGAGATTAAGTTATGCTAAGCTAAGCTAACTGGCATGCTCCAGCTGCATGTTTTAAGTACTGATATGAGAGTGCTATCACCCTTCTCATCTTCTCATTGCATACTTGGCAAGAAAGCAAAAATGTACAACTTTCACTTTAAATTTGCATGAACCTCTTTTGTCAACTGGGGGCAATGCAACAACAAACAAACACAACATTGACTTATTATTATCACCTTATAAAGTTGATATGGCTAATGTGTTAGCAAACAGTTGGCTATTTACACATCAAGCAGACACATTAGCTGTCATGTCCACAAGAGATGCACTTGAGTTCAAATACATTATTGGGGACAGCACAAATAACACGATGGATATGGATATTTCTCTTATCCGAAGTTGCTCATTATTATTTGGAAGTCAGCTCCATGATTACCTCGGTATAGCTGTCAAAGCTCTCACTTCATCAATCACTGATTTAATGCATCAAGGTTATTCCCTTCATCTGAAGGGTATTTCTATATAGTTAGAGCTTCTATTACCCACACAGAAACTTTTAATATTTAAAATAGTTTTTTTCAGTTTCAGATTTTTCAATATCCCCCAGTAAAAGGAGAGATGGGGGTGGGCTTCAGACCATTAATAAACCTTAGTTTAGCTAAAAATAAGAGAGAAGACTAGATGGGATCTACAGTATGAGGATGTAGAAATATATTTCGGAATTAATTATGTGCCAATATTGAATAATTTGCTTTGAAGGCACAATAATTGCATTGCCAGTGAATATTCGGTTAGAAAATAAAACAACTGCCCAGTTTAACGTGACTTCTGTTATAAACCACGCCCACTTCTGTCCAAAGAGAGATACAGATATAAATAATGATGTCTCTGTGCACCTTTTTGCTCTGTTGTGGTCTCCACCAACTCTGCTAACTTTGTCCATCTGCCGAGCAGGCAGTGTACTGTGTTTTGTGTTGTTGTTGTTGTTTTTTTACGACTTTGACTGCTGAAAACAGCTGCTTGCTGTTGGCTGATGAGAGTGTTGACAGTGTTCTGAATAGTAAAAATGTGAGCTTATAAATCAAAACAATGATTTATATTAACAGATGACACGTTGGCCAAACTAAACGATCAAATCATCATCAAATAATTTTTTTCTGTCATTTTGTGTAGTTTGTATCATGTTGATATGCAGTATGTTCAAGTGTTCATTTAAATTTGGTTTTAATTGGTTATAAGATACTATAAAGGGGGTCTCCAGATGCCACACCTGCACAAGATGGCAGCACTTATATCTAGGATATTTTGGCTTCATTTTTGTAAAGTGAGAGTCTTTATTTAGAGTCAGTGGTCACAACAACACCCCTTTCACACATAAAAATATTGAATAGTGCAGGTTTAAAGTCAAGATTGTCAAATCTCAGATATAAAGAACTGATCGGCTCCTTCCTCTTCACAATTAAATCCATTCACACCAAGAGACTTTGTCTCCAGTCACATCGCTACAAAACTGTCTTTCACTCGTATGCTCAGTCTTTTCGGCATTGATGTCTCTCTTCTGTGTGTTACAAACATATTCTATTTGCTCAACATATTTTCAGGCAAACCTGGGTTGTATGTATGAGGGAGTGTATATGGGTGCGCAGGATACTAGGTCTCTAACATTATCATAGCCAGAGGCTTCAATTTTCACCCAGCCTGGCAGCCCACACCATCCTTGACAGGATAAATAGCAATGCTATAAGACACTTACCAAGAAGACTAGATATCTATGAATAGCAAATAACATCCAATACATGGCTGTACATGCATAGAAATTTCAATTTTCTCATGCCAGGCACTCGAGGAAATGAAATCTCTGCACACCCAAATTGACACACTTCCTCTTTGCCAGTGTTTCCGTTCTGCTAATAGAACTTGTTAACACTCAGATAAATTACTGAGTTGATATTATTGTTGGCCATCATATCTCTATCTGCTTCATTCCCTTCTTTAATGACTCCATTATTCATAACAACCTTTTTGCATATAGACAAAATAGTCATTCTTGAAGTGCTGGAAATGAAGGGTTGTTAGAAAAATGTCATGAGGGGGTAGACTCTCTGGAAATGTACAGCGCTGTTGTTGATGAACAGTAATGTCTTTGATCCCCCGGACACTATGACAGCCATTGATTAAGTGTCTCCACTTACAGGATATCAGTCAAACATGGCAGAACTCTGTGACGTCGTCAGTGTCAGCAGGCTTTAAGCAACAGCCTCTCTAAGAGTTTGTTGCAGAGCCAACAGCCTTTCTGAGATAAATACTGTATATTGACTTTATGTTTCTTTTGAGCATCACAGGATGTGATGTATCAGGATGATAGAACGGTGGAAATTGGTCATCACGTACAAGAGTGGTACTAGTTATTAGTTCTTTTAATCAAAGGATTGTATCTGTATTTGATGTACAGGTGTGATAACAATGAATGATAATCACATCGTATGAAAACAAATATAATTAGCAGATGATTAGCCTGATCAGCACTCGATACAAACACACATGATCAGACTGTAAACCATTCATCAAACCAATAACTAAACACAGTCACCGTCAGACTTGTCTTTAACAGTTACCCAGTGTTGCTGTAGCCTGGTGGTGACAAAACAATTAAAAAAAATACACAGTATCAGCAGTTTGAATTAAACGTTTACTCCTTTCACTCTCTGGGAAAAATATTACGTCAAACTTCCTTTTAGAAATAAGACATATTAACAATTCTTTATATGAATGAATAAATAAATAAATAAATAAAACTCAGTCAACTCAGACAATAAAGCTGTATTGTATTGTATCATGTGTTGTGTCGTATCGTGTCACATGGTATCATATTGTATGGTATAGTATGATATGGTATTGTATTATATCATTTCATATCGTACAATGTATACGCTACATTTAAGTACCACACTGGAGTCTCAAAGAAGTGCTCAAAGTTTAATATTTCGACCTCAGGCAGACGCATCAATTTTTGCCGTCCCTGGTGAATTTGCATTTAGTCTTTTCTTTCCATTGACTCTAGTAACTAAGAGGTAACTAATGCATTTATTTATGGTTGATAAGATCTGACTAATACCTATTAGATTCCTTGAAGGCCATCAATAAGAGTAAGTCTTGGATTGTCAGGTTGTGAAAAATCTTTTTGACTATTTACTATAATTAATCAGGAAGAACCCTTCAGTGTTTAAGCACTGAACTGAACCAAAATTCAATTACAACTTATTGACTTTCACAATGGCTGGTTTGATGGCTCCTATTAACAACATTTGTAACTGTATTATTTCCGGATAGAAACACTAATCAAATCAAATTGTTCCACAATCTGGTTATGGTCATGAGGGATTTTGTATTAGTGTTATTTTTGTTTGTGTCCCCTCCCCCCTACCTGAAGGTGGTGCTGTTGCCCTGTTTGTGTTTATCAGTATGCAGGTGATGGCTGGTGACTGGACTGGAGGCTTTAAAATGGCACCCTGTGGTGCCAGCGTCACTCCTCTGTTTCCTGCCTCTCAGCCCAAAGCTGGTGTTAAGGTTAATGTGTTAAACTCCTTTTAAAATTTAAATACCTTCTAAAAAAAAAAGTAGTCCCGGTAGCTGTAAGGTTGAGAAACCCTTTTTGTTACAATCCTTTTTTTCGCCTGTTTATGTTTGGGAGGTTAGATACCCGTCTTTCTTTTGATTTCTTTTGAGGTTAGGTAATTTAGTTTGTAAATCCCTAGATTGTTTTTTGGGGCCATGCTCACCCTGACATCTATTTTACTTCTGTGAATGATGAATAAATTATTCTTTGTTGGACTATTGGTCATTCTTGGGAGTGGGGAAAGAAGGGCGTCACTTTACGGCTGTGTGGGGGTTTCCCTCGAACTGGGCATACCACTAGCAACCCACAACTTTTTTTATTTCAGTTAATTTTAACTGATCATTAAAAACAAAAGCAAATGATTTATTCATCATTGATAAAGCCATTAGTTACAACCTGAAATAGACACAAGTGCATCAAAAAGTATCCTGTTATAAATTACAAATACTTGCTATTAAAATGTAAAAGAATACAAATACAAAATGCTGGTATCAAAAATATATTTAATTAAAGGGATAGCTCATCCAAAAATGAAAATTCAGTATCTTTAGAAGACTTGGCTTAGGCCAGATGAGCAGTATGGAGGCATTTTATGTTTTTTTTTCCCTCTGTGGTCACCATTCGCTTACATTGTTTGGGAGATTCCATAATGCTGTTTTCCTGTGAAACTCAAGCAGTGTTTTGTGGACTAACAAAATAAACCCAACCGTCAGTCGGCATGAGGGTGAGTGAGTCATACGTGGTTTGGCCACTATGTCAAACTGGCTTTAAAGTTCCTTGGGGTTTGCTGTACTTTGAAAAGATGAGATCTGCTAATTTCCCACGTCATAGATTGGAAGTGCAGCATATCTTGAAGGTGGGAGGCCATGAATTTGCCAAATTCAAGCAGATTGTAATTCACAATGAACGCGTCACATGATTCACTTGAATTCAGCCAAAGAATGTGATCAGACTAATTGTTGTTGTTGACGATGTGTTTCGCTTGAGAACAAAATGATATATTAAATAATGTATTTTCAGTATTTCAAATACACACATATCTTCAAGTACCTTGTTTCAAATTTCATCTATTTTTTTCTGCCCAGCAAAATATAAATGACTACTACCCAAAAGTATGTACATGTATTTTAAATACATTTTATTGAAATACTGGTGATCTCTGGTTACAACTTGTAACCATTTACAAAAGGAGTCTTAGAAAGTGTTACTTTACAGCAGGGGTTTGAAGGTCTTTCCTCAGATAAAGATGAGAAAAAAGTGGTCCCCCTTAGTTTGCTGGCTTAGGTTCATTCTAATCTTATTTAAACCCATATACACTCAATATTTGAGTCAAGATAGCCCCATAGTGCTGTTTTACTTTATTTCAGACTACACAAAATACATAAAAAGGTCTGCCCTAAGGCATTTATATATTAATTTCTGATTAATGGAGTCTGAAAAACAGCAAAATTCCACAGTAATGTATCTCTGGACTATCTCTTTAACCAAATCACTCACATTAAGACTTCTCTATGTAATCTCCTTCTTTTATAACTAATGTAATAACAATGTGCAAGACAGCCTTTTAATGGATTAGATTAGACTGACAAAAGACCAGGATGTCACTTTCATCTCACAGTTAGGAGCACCAGCTGAATAGACTCACCACTTCAGATCGATAACAACCAATTTCCTCCACAGAACTGTCCTTTCACGCCACGTTTCAATCTTTGAAGGATTGAGTTTCATTGGGTTGAAATCCTTGGTTTATTTTTTTACTACTTGTCTTCTGCTACAGAGGAAGAGAGAAGGAGAGACAGCAGCCTGCAGCTGAAATGACACCAGCGCTCTTCTAACAAACAGTAATCCTGAGTGTCTGCAAGATATGAGACAAAGGCAAACAAAAGCCTCTCTACCTGTGATGAATATAATAAAAAGGAAGACAAATACCAGAAGTAAAGGCAAACAATTCTTAAGACATTTCATTGTGCTGAATGGGAAAATTCAGATCACCTCTCACATCTTATCTTTCCTCCTCCGCTGTAGCCAACCAGCACCGAGCATTTAAAATTTTGAACACAGCCCAACACAACAGATGGGATAATTGAATGTTGTCATTAATAACCTTGCAAACACACAGCAAAAATGCTTTCTGTTTGTTCAGTGCTTTATTGTATCCAAATCTTAATGATTCCCTGATCAGTCATGCAACCCTCTGCCTGTTTTCTCCTCCTGTGTCTCTTTTCTTTCTTTCATCCAGCTTAATATGCTGCTTTATTCTTGTGAAATCTCATTTGCATGGAAAAGTAATTTCCTACATTTTCATACAGTCCAGGTCAGACAGAGGGGAGGACAGTTTTTTCTCTGATGCTGGTTGCTCTCTTTTTTTGTTTGACTGACTGCAATTGTGCTTCACATGAATCATGTTGACATTATAAATGTTTGCATTTCAAAACTTAGTGCCTGGTTTAACTCATGCTGTTAACTAGAGGTTTAGCATGGATGAGAGCTCCTTCTGGATTTGAAGAGTTTCCTTACGAAGCTAAATTGAATGCAAAACAGCTGCTCATTAAACTTTCTGAGGCCCCTTTTGCTTATTAATCAGTATACAAAAACAGCTCACATAACTTTCTCTACACAGATACAATTAGATATACGTAGATATAGACTATATTGAGGTATATAATGAAGTTGAAATGGTCAGTCGATAAATCAATTTTTTGGTTGACACAAAAATAATCAGCAACTGTTTTGATAATCCCTTAATAATTAAGTCATTTTCAAGCTCAAAAGACAAACATTAACTGCTTCCAGCTTCTCCATTTTTCTGGATATTTGCTGGCTTTCTTGGTCTTAAATAATATTAAACTGTACCTTTTAGTTTTGAACTCTTGGTCAGATGAAACAATTTGAATATGTTAACTTTGGTATTTTATATTTTTTGATGAATGTACTTTCAGTGTGGCTTACCACATAGGTTGCTGCTGTCAAGTTGGTGCATTTTCTATCAGCCCCTAAATGAGCTCCATTTTCAGTAGTACATGACTTCCATTTCTACTGTAAATGTAATTGTAAGAATATGTCTCAGTCAGGAATAAATGGACTGTCTGAACTGTGCCTGCTTTGGTTTTGTGCTTCGTTTTTTGTACTTGATCATATTCTAATAGAGCAGCGATACCTCGATTTGTACATTGTGTTTATCTCTCTGTTGTCTGATATATGTACTCCATAGATATATATGAATACATAAATTGCTCTTTATACTGGGGGATTTACTATATGAATTACACTGCTTAATATATTCGATTGAATTGATTTGGTCTTAATGCGATGAGGTATTGCAGTTCTATATATATATTTTTCTGTGTAATTTTCTATATATTACTGATATATAATTTTGTACATGACTGCATACCTCACAAAAACATGGTGACACCCTGATTATAAATACTTTATATCTATATTTGAAGCGTTAGCTGGCAGAAATGTAGTCCTTTTCTGACTTGGTTTGTTGCTATTGGATATGTACCACGTGGTGTAATCTAATGCATTGTGAGTATTTAAGATGCCGACCGTATAAATGAGTAGCAGTCTGAGGAAGAGCATACAGTTCAAAATGTCACGCTAATAAATTTTCATATGGGAGCTCTTTTGGTGTGCAGATCTTGCCTTCTCTCTTTTTATGCTTTTTGTTTCGTGCTGATCATGTGACATTAATTAATTGCTTGTTGAATGTATGTCATTTAAAGTTCTGACTTTGAATAAAAATCTGATGCTAACCTTGGAGTAATAAGTCTGAGAACCATGATGTAGAGATTTTGTTATAAAAAATGTGTTGGTAAAATGACCATTAAATAAACCCTTGAATACCCTTGAAAGCAGAGGGCTTAATGAAACACCGCAGACAGAATCAGCCCCCGGTTAGAGTAAGTAATGTGAAACATCATGCAGACAGAACATCACCCCTGTCTTAACCTCAGTCCACACCAAAATCATTTCTCCTTTCGAGGTGACCTTGTTTCATCTTTCTAGCAAATGAGCTTGGGATCTCCCCAGTTAACACAGAGCAGTGCACAGCACACAGCTGCACAGTTGGCTGATCTGGTTTCTCTCAGTAACTGAAGAAAGAAAAAACACAGAGCGCTCTCCAGGCACCATCTCAGCATTCTGTGAAGTCTCTCTTAAGAGATAAACAAGCCCACAACGAGGGAAAACCGAGTTGACTCATGTGTGCCCACTGACAACCACTAAGCTGTATTTTTAATCTCCCTGGACCTGGAATATTTCACTGTGAGTGTGTGTGTCAGCATGTGCATACACGCTCATTCTGTGATTACATTTCCTCGTTTTAATGGCCTTGTTGTTCTCCAGCAGGGAATGATGCATTTTATTCAACAGAAGAGAAAGGAACTGTGGTTTGTTTTCTTTTTCTTTCTGACACTAACATCCATCTTTTGCCAGCTTACTAATGTGGGCATGAGTGACAAATACGCCTGAATCCCTGCGCCGAACATGGATCATAGCTGCAGTATGAGCGTGGTTGTTAATAAATCAGCGATACATTCTGTCACATCACCGTCACCGTCTGCTGAGTCCCACAAGGATAGCGGAAATCTGATGCACAGCAAGAAAATGCCTGACCTACATTGTGTGGCTTTCAGTCTCTGGAGGAATCTGACTTGTGAATCATTTCTTCTTTGAGAAGCGCCATGGAAAACCTCACCTCATCTTTTGAAAGGCTGACAAACGTGTATTAGGGCAAAAGTCAGGCAACTCAATAATGTCTGCGTCAGGACAAACTGAATAAATGCAGCAACTCTCTTGTCTTTGAGTTTGAAAGATCAGTGGCACATCGATTTGTCTGTCTGGCAAAGTGGAAAAATATGCTGATTCTTTTAGTAATTAATATTAATAATTCTAAAGTTTGTAATTTTACTTTCTCAGTGTTAACATTGCAAAGGTCATTTAAAGGGCACATTCATGCATCAATTATTATTGCTTGCAAATTAAAACCAACACCTGGAAATCAACATATCTGAATGATAAAATGCTCCACAATAAAAACTCTATATTCTTTCATATAATTATTAACATAATCACCATCTGTGCTACCTCCTGATTGATAGGAGCAGTGATAAGCTTCAATATTCTGTCATCACCTGAGTTCATCATGCTGTAAATATACATTAGGAGAACATATTGTACATCAATTTACATGTAATCTGTCAGTCAGGGTCTGAGCATTCTCCACCTGAAAATCTGAGAACTCAAAACTCTGATTGAGCCAGTAAGTAGGTCAACATCTTTGAAACATGCATCTCAGAAAGGCAGGAAATAACCTTCAAATGTTCAGACTTTCAGCTTCCACTTAGCAAGTAATACAAGCAAAGTCTAAAACACCTTGCAAAGTGCTGTCGGTCCTTGTCTGTATATTGTATGAATGGCAGACCTTGAACCACAACATCTTCAAAATTTACTGTACTTTACATTCAGTTCTTTTTCAGCTCCAAAATGAAGGACAAAAAGAGACAACATTTTTATTTATTTATTTTTCAGCTGCACTTAATTCAAGAATACATTTCTCAGGCAGCTATGATGTTGTCCTTTTGCAAGTGATCTGTACGGTGTTGAGGCAAATGAGACATAGTTTCACATAACCGAATATACTGCAACTTTTCACAAATTTTGTGCTTATGTTGAATGAGATTTAATTCTATTTACTTAATGTCTATCTGATTCTGGTTTATGGTTCCTCAAATAGATCAGAGCCTTAAGGAATATGTCTGTGGCAGGGTACATTTTAAAATAGATTTTTTTTCCTCAGCTATGCATCATCAGCACCAGCTTGTCATTTGCAAATGTACAAAAAGCATCATTATATCTCTGAGAGGTAGCAATGATCCAAGATGCATGATGATGATGATGATGACGATGATGACGATGATGATGATGGTGGTGGTGGTGGTGCAGGAATATAATATTCATGAGTATATTTTCACCAGTGTATAATCAGCTCAAAATAAAAATTGTTGTATTTTTGTTGGCTTAGAATGAGCAGTTTATATGTAAAAAGGGCCTCTACCACAGAGACCGCCGTGTTTCTACGGTAGCCCAGAGTGGACAAACGAAACACTACCTCTAAATACAGCATTTGGTATTTGGCATTTTACACTGAACATTAAGTACAGATGAGGCTGACAGGGACATCATCGGCTTTGTAGGTATGGCCCTGACCTCCTTAGTTACTGTTGCTATGTCTGTCAAGCTTTCCATTCATACACCACACAGATGCAGTTTACCGTGATAACAGTGGCAGATTTAACATTGAAACTGGTAGTAATTTTTGAAACACCCGGTCCTCTATTTCATATAGAAGTAAACAAAAGCAGGCTTCTCATTTCTAGCTGATGAATGTGAATTTTGTCAGCTAAATTGATGAAAATGAAGGAAATTCTCACTAGCAGATATTCATATTGTGTTGCTAACTAATGCAAGCTATTGCTAAAACAGTTTTAGCAAGTCTAAGCAAGTAATACTTGAACTCATAGAATTAGCTATTAAATCTGTCTCTTCTATCTGACACATTTTACAACAAGAACCCTGTAAAAGGGTCTGAGATATGTAAAGGTACTGAACAGCTGCATACACAATATATCGTTAATGCTAAAAGATGGAAGTTAAAGCTGGCTTACAGCTCAGCAAGCATTGGTTGAAAATCACTCATTAACATTGGAAAAGGAAGCTCGGGGACTACTACAAGTGCAGCAGACAGGTCACCCATCCAGACCAGCCGAACCATGATTTCTCCAGAATGAGAGTTGGGATAAGAGCTGAACTAGCCCAGCTTAGACCCAAGAGAGCAAACTAGAGATGCATCGGCCCACTTTGATTCTGTACCAGCCCACATCTTCCTCCTCAAATGACAACAAATCCCAATTTAAAGTGATATTCCATTTTGTGAGAATAAGCCATTTTGTACTCTCCACTATGCCGATGTGATGATGGGTGAAGGTCTTCAGTTCACAAAACAATCCTGGAGTTTTAGGAGAAACAGGGTAGCAGTCTCATCCAGTACAATGGCAGAGATCGGTGACCACGGATAAAACGTTAAAAATAGCACACAAAACGTCTCCATCCTGCTTGTGTGGTGTAATCCAAGTGTCCACAAGCTGCTAAAAACATGGCGTAAATGGCGTCTTTTGCGATTAATTTTTAATGTCACGGCTCGCGGACTCTTGGATTACACCACACAAGCAGGATGGAGACGTTTTGTGTTCGGTTTGTGTGCTATTTTTAATGTTTTATCCGTGGTCACCGATCTCTGCCATTGTACTGGATGAGGCTGCTACCCTGTTTCTCCTAAAACTCCAGGATTGTTTTGTGAACTGAAGACCTTCACCCATCATCACATCGGCATAGTGGTGAGTACATACAAAATGGCTTATTCTCACAAAATGGAATATCACTTTAACCCTTGGTTATAAGACACGAGTCAGCAAATGCATGGTATCTAACACAAGTTAGCTGAAGGCAATGTTACTGCAGGCAGTTAGCTAGTTAGCCGTCATGCTTATGTTTGCAGCTTATGAGAAGGTTGAGACAAAATTTAACCAATTCCTCACACATGAACTCTTGGGTTTTTGAAAGACTACAAAAAAGACGGCACCCTCCAAACTCATCAGACACTGGGCATCACTCTTCTTCCCTTGACCACCGTTTCAACAAGTAGAGACATACAAATCAGACAGGCCTGTGATGCCTAATGATGGTGGTTGCTAATCTATGATTGGACAGTTGCTGTTCGGACTCAGCAAAGGGTCAATTGGAAAATTTGACCTGATGGTGGCACTAGAGAAAAAGCCAAGGGATTACCAAAGTTATTACAATTCATCCTGAGGGTGACATTAATGTATGTGGAAAATTTATTGCCAATCCATCTGTTGAGACATTTCAGTCAAGACCTTCCAACACTGCCATCCACAGAGTCACAGAGTCACTACAGCGGCTAAAAATATCTAATTACCTTTCCTCAGCATAATCACTTTCAACATCTGTTTAGTGTTAGACACTGAAACAAACAAGATGACAACCCGTCGAAAATTAACGTTCGTCTTTCATACTTGACAACCATACCTCCATGCATACGAGGTTGATCTGTGCTCAGTTCACCTGCCTGTCAATTCACCTTCTCAGCTTAGCCTGGTGTGTGTGATAATAATGGCCTCAGATACAGATGACAGGATCTGTCCTGTTCTGGCTTGGTACATCTGAAGCTTTCTTTGTCTTGACCCGAGCTTCATTACATGGCAAGAAAGAACAGATAAAGCTTGAAACACTGGCTGGTATTTGAACTAATCTATGTTCCTCAAGGCTGGGCGAGATCATCATCAGCAGGGAAAGGTCAGCATGACCGCAGTGTTCTTCCTCGCAGCTGCTGCAAATACCCGTAACACATTTTGTGACATGAACGCAGATTGCTGGAAGTTTGCAAATAAACAGGTCAGCATCAATTAAAAAGCTTCGACCCAGTTCATCTCTATGGCAATGGTAGTCTGTCTGTCAGCTGGTCAGTTCACCACTTGGGTTCAAACTGAAGTATATCAGCAGGTATTAGATGGACTGCAGTGAGTTGGCAGACATTCATGGTCCACAGAGGATGAATCCTACTGACTGTGGTGATCCTCTGACTTTGAAACCTCTCAACATCTAATGATTGATTTCACACAAAATGCTGTACAAGGATTCATGGTTGCTGAAGATGAACGCTGATGATCTTGGTGATCCCCTGACTTTAAAATCTCTAGCGCCATTTCAGAGACAGTACCTGTGACAGTACCAGTTCTGATTCTGAATGATAACTCTTTACTCTGTATCCCTAAATATCAGAAGCATATGGTGTTGTCAGATCTAACGACTGCTAAGAAAATGATCACAGTGTGTTGGAAACGCCCACACACTCTAAATGTCAGGCAGTCACGACAAGCAACTTTTCTTGATGTTGTTTACATGGACCTATCGACAGCTTGTATAATTCAGACGAAAAAGAGGTGAATTTGAATACATGGCTCGTAGCAGCTGAAGCATTAAGGAGTCTCCTGATTCCTATAACTGCCCTGATTCATGCCATGATTAAGGTTTGCTATGGACTTGATCCTCACACATCCATGTTTATCCATTTATGATTCTACACTATCAGTCCTATCGGTCTGGATGTGGGGATGTTTGTTTGCCTAATTCTTTAAGAGGTTGGGTAGAAAAGAATGAGGCCACCTCTGCTATGGGACTGTATGTTACACTGTGAAATTCACTGACCACAATTAGGTTGACATTTGTGATAATAAGTGAATTGTTGAAATAAATATTGAATGGATTGCCATGAAATGTGACATTCATGTCTCCCTCAGGATGAACTGTATTAACTTGGTGATCCTTAAACTTCAGACAGTGCCATCATCACTTTAACATATTCATTTGCCCAGGAGCCTGATTTGTAACCAAATACCTGCAAAAATTTGATGATTCCAATTAGCCTTAAACTTTGTGATTGTGACTAAGGAGACAATCTAGATAAAGATCACAAATGCCTCAAATCAACACATCAGTACTGTCATTGTGAACATGTTAGCATTTAGCTCAAAGCGCCATTGTGCCTAATCCTGCATTCCAGTCAGAGCTTGGTTGGAATTACCTCATTCAAATTTCCATCCTCTGAACTTGAAGCGTTCCAGGTGCATAGAGCCTAACGTAAACAAAAAACATGGCTGACCAAGATAAATCGATGACTTTCTTTGGCAAGTGTACGCACAATTGAACCCCCAGCGCTGCAACATCTTTGCATATTAACAACAATGAGGAGGAAGAACAACGCATGAGGTAACAGATGCTGTTATACATTTTATTTTATGGTAGTTAATAACATTGGTGACATATATTGACATACATGTACATGCAGAACTGTTTTTACTGTATGATAATGTGTACTATTTTAAGCTTGCATGGGTGCTGCCATTGTTGTGTGATATCAGACAACTGCTTCTTTGTAAAGTCAGGGGAAAATGGATTTGCCGCAAGCAGGAACTCCGACTTTGAGTGGTGTTCCATCGTACTTTTTTAAGCAGGAGATTGTATATTTTCAAGGTCTGAGTTGTCTGGAACACAGTACAGCTTCAAAGAGCTGCTAACATGGCTGCAGACTCTTATGCTATGCTCCATGACTTTACACCTGAGTTGACAGTGTTCTACAAAGATGGACGCCTCCATGAGAACTTTTGTTGTGCTTGATACTGTAGCAACATATTACACAATATTTTGCACATACATATGTCCACAGATAGAAGTTGAACAGTACTGTGTGTACAACTGATTTAATAAGACACAAAAGAAGAAGTGAGGTGCAGAAGTGCAAATAAACAGCACTACTACTTTCACTACTTTTGACGCACAGAGCAGCGATCTTGGATTTTGAGGTTGTGGTTGGTGAGGTTCATCTCCGATGCACAGAATCACCTTGAACTCTTAAGACAATTTCAGCAACTTTTCCTTGCCACTTTAAATTGAATACACATAATGTGATGCCACTATTTTACGAGAAAAAAAAGTATCATTGCTTGATTCACATTTTTTTGGCTGACACATTGACTTTCATGCTGAGTATAAGACTTCCCGGCGCAGGCTATATAACCTCAGACTTACCTGGGGGAATTTTCTGATCTATTTTCAGGAAGCTCACTGAACAGCACCATGAGGCAACCTCGCTTCATAATCTGCAGGGATTTCAGGTTCACAGAGGAGTCGGTTGACAATGATATCCTCTCGGGGACAATAGAAGAACTCAGGATTCTTGTTATTTATCTCTCCGTGGCGTCTGCAGTATGTGGACATCATGCAGGGCGCAAAGCTGCCAAGACGTATGGATGACTCAAACAAGCAGAGAGTCAGACAAGTGAAGAGACAAGAGAAGGTTGTACTGAGAAGTGTCAGCGGGATCAATGGGTCATTAAATTGATCTGGATGTTGTGTTATTGCTCTGATACAACTGTGTTCTGTGCTTTTGTCGCTCCTCTTAACTCTTTTAAAGTCTGCCAAAGAACATCTACGCCCTTTGGGCAAAAGTACACACATCCGTAACTCAAGTAGAAGTACAGATCCTTGTGTAAAAAAGACTCTGGTAAAAGCACTGATTCAACTTCTTTCCTCAAGTAAAAGTGGAGAAGTACAGGCACTGAAATGTGGGAATTTACTGCCTGTTTTTGTGCAAAGCTCTCTGAACCTAACCTTTCCTACATGGTCAAGCCTCCCCATTTTGTCTTGTTATGTCTTTTACACTGTCTCATCTTCTTATGACTCGTTACTTTGTTTTTGCTGTGTTACATTGTTTTTGTCTTCTTTTGTCTTGTTACGTCTCGTTACATTGATTTTGTCCTGCCCCGTTTACGTATTGTTGTGTTGTTTTTGTTTTGTTAAGTTGTTTACATCTTGTTATGTCTTTTCCGTTGTTTTCATCTTGTTTCATCTTTTTCTTTTGGCATTAATTTGAACTCTAATTAACATGAAACAAAAACAATTATTCTGTCCTGGAAGAGAGATACAAGAAGGGAATATTTCAACTAAACAATTACATACCTTTATAATGGGAAATTTGCTCCAAAAATCAAAGCAGATTCCTTCTGCAAGCTGCTGGTCATGAAGAACACATATGAAATATAGTCAAAATGAGCGTGCTGCTGGAGCCAACACGGCATGTAATTCACTTACATATCGCCAAAGACAGTGAATAGGCTAATTGTAGTTTTTTCCCCCTGCAGTGTAAACCAGACGGTCTTATTTTAGAACAAAATGACATATTCAATAATGTATTTTAAGTATATCAAATCCACACATGCAAGCTCTTTAAGTATTGTGTTTCAATTATATCTCATTTTTTAATTCTACCCAACAAAGTACAAATGACAAAATACTGAAAAGTAATTAAATATGGATTCTAAATACATGTAATTACATGAAATACTGCCCATCTCTGCCATGGAACAATCATCAGGCTCTCTATATGGGCAGCAACAAAATGAGTAACCAAAGTTTGCTGGATGAAAATGGCACGTCTCCTGTCTGTCTCGCTTAGATCCCAGACAGACAGCACACATACTGAGTGAAGAACCCTCAGGCAGAAAATCTGGCAGAACGTTAATCATGAAATGTAACAGGTAAGAAGTGAGCATCATCACAAGTGGAGTCATTAGGAAAGCAGGAACCTGCAGTGGGAGAGTTGGCCTCTGACTCTGTGTCAGCGCTCAGCACTCATGAGGCCTCTTAATAGTCAGAGAGATAAGCACATTCTGTTGCTTTGGGAGGATAAATTGAATTCATTGATGGACTTTTGAAGATATGGGAGTGACTTTGCAACTGGATATGACCAAGAAAAAAGGGGCCACATGGATGATTGAAAATCTGGAAACTCTTCCCTTAAACGTGCAAAAAAATATATTTGAAATGAAAATAACTCCCAGAGAGAGTAAGGTGCAGCTTTGAATGATTAATGAGTTAAGACCTGAGTAAATTGTAGCCTGGTGAGTTTGAAAAAAAGGAAAGTGTGCTTTTATTTATCAGTAATAAGACTCTTATTTAAGAGAGCTGTTAGAAATAAATGGCTGTGCACAGGGGATTAAATTGCAAGAGGGATGTTAACTTTAAATTAATAGATAAGGGGAATAATTAAGATAGGAGACACAAGGAAAAATGATTGAAGTAATAATAGATAAAAGACTAATAAGAAGATAAAAACAGTGTATAATAAAAGTGTTAACTAATGAGAACCCCAGATCTTCACTATGGGTCGAACAATATGTTTTGTTCAGTGCCACTACAGATACAGATTATTAGTAATGAAAGAAACCAATAACAGATATTTGGAACTGATATACACTTGCAGTGAAAAGGTAAATCTTGGTGACCAAATTTAGAATTACACAAACTCCAACACAAAACTTTGTTGAAATGCCTTTAAGCATATGTTTAATTAAAACAGGATTTTTCAACATTAAACCAATCAGATGGTATTTTGGGTGGTACACTGAGTGAGATCACATAATGGTGAATACAGGAGAAGTGGCTGCATCAGAGTCAAAGGTGCACATTTTTAAATTAATTTATCTGATTGGAAACTGGATTTTAAGAAGCGCAGTTTCCAATAATTGCAAAAAAAAACTGAACCCTCTACCCCATCTCTCAGATGTTTTTTTCTATGGTCTTGTGTTTCTTTTATTTAGATTCTTAATGAGTTTCTGTCTTGTGTAAAGCACTTTGCATTTCCTTTTTGTTGTAAGGTCCTATACAAATTAGCTTGCCTTTCATGACCTGCCCGGTTTGCCGCCATACATGTATAGATAATCAATTCAGCTGTATGGGGTCTCTTTCTCATCAGCTTTTGATGGAAACTACATGGCATTTTAACACACTATGCGCCTCACCTGTTTCAAATAATCCCTTCCGTGGTTGAAAAAGTCAAGTCTGCCTCTGCCGAGTCTGAGCTTGTGTACCGCTAATGAGGGACAATTAAATATTCCAAGGATGCAAGTGTTGTTGGGCTACCATTAGTCCTTATAGAAAGGTCAGCGCCAAGGGTGTCGTGCAACCTTCTACTACCACTTCCTGTCCCAGGGGAAACTTGGATGAGTATTGATCAAACAGCCTGATGTTAATGGTAGTAAAGTGCATGTTGATAAGTCTATTAGCCTGCTGTTAAAAGTCACTGAACTCCTGTCTTAGCTGGGCACTTCTATGTGTGTGATTTGATTCAAATCAAATGCTTTCTTTTATAAGAAAGAGAAAGTGGCAGAGAGGTGAAAGATGTGTTGGCACTCTGTATGACCCTTTTAGATACAATTTTTGAGTGTATTCTGTCAGAGTGCAAAAAAAATCACCTAGTTCTTTGAATTACAGCCAGTGCATAACGTAATATGAAAGATAAAACTGACAGTACCATAATAAAAAAGAGCTCAAAGTCTTTCTGCTACTCCAGCTTCTCTCTGAGTCAGCCAGTCCTCCATGTTCTGCCCTTGAGGCATCTTTCTCTTTTTATTGTTAGAAGGAAGCCTTTGGTCCATTTCATTTCAGGTGTTGACTCTTACATAACACTTATTTACATTTAACTGAAAGTTATTGTTTGGTTACCCCTGACCCTATGTATATCAGTGTAAATGTATTTTCTTGCTCAGTCCATTCATGTGCAGTGCATGCTGCCAAGGCTTATGAAAGAAACATAAATCCAGAGAAGCTGTATTCTGGGGGCAAACTGAGCTGCAGAGGGAAGAGAGTGCTGCGTAGAAATTATATTAGCGTATGTTCTCACACACACGCACACACACACACACACACACACACACACACACACACACGCAAACACAAAGAGCAAAATATAGGTGTAAAATTTAAAGAAAAGCAAATAGTGTATTCTCCTCTCTGTCTCAGGCTGCTGTCAAGGGATAAGAGACCTATTAAAAATAACACATAAATGCTTAACCGATTTTCTCTACATGGGACTTGTTCATTATGATTTTATGAGGTTTGCATGCTGGGTTTTGATTGCAGGACCTTTGGCAGTTGGCCAGTTGTTACAGGAACGGGGGTAACTCTGAACCGTTTTCTCTGGATTGCCCAGCAGGGTTTACAGGATGCACGCGCTCAAGCTACAAATCGTGCTGGTGTGGATAATTACAAAAGAGATCCTCCACAGCTGAGAGTGAAAACAATAGAAAAAAAACAACAACTTTACACTCTTAGAAATACGGGTTCCAAAAAGGTTCTTCCTGAAGGGCTGAAGTTCTACTCAGAACCATTTGCTTCTAAAGAGTTCTAAGAGTTCCATTAAGAACCCTTTTAAGAAGAAGTGTGTAAATCCTAGAAGAACTCTCTAATCAAGGGTTCTTTGCACCATAATATAAAAAGGTTCCCAGTAGAACCCCCTGGGTGGGTTCTAGATAAATCCCTTGTAATGTAAAAGGCTCCTCAGTCAAACCCCCTGGGTGGAATATAAAAAGGTTCTTGGAAGAACCCGCTGGGTGGACTTTAGTTGGTGGAAACTTTCTGGATAGAACGCTCACGCAGGGTTCTGGGTGGAACCATCACACCATAGAAGGGTTCTCTGTAGAACCTCTCATGGGGAGTTCTGGGCAATACCTTTCACAGACGGGTCTATGTATAGCCCTTAATGTCGGGTTCTATAGGTAGGAGCTATAGGAACTTCCTGGGAGGATTCTAGTTGAAACCCTGGGAATATAAGAAGGTTCTCAGTAGACCCTGCTGGATGGATTCTTGTTAGCACCCTTCAAAGGTGGAAAGATTCTGGATAGAACCCCCAGAAAGGGTTCTATGTGGGACCATTACACCATAGAAGGGTTCTCTTTAGAACCTCTTATAGGGTGTTCTGAGTGGAATCTTTGACAAATGGTTCTGCATTTAACCCTTTATGTTAACTTCTATGTAGAACTATCTGAAAGGGTTCAAAATGGAACCTTTATGAAAGGTTCTACCAGGAACCAAAATGGGTTCTCCTATAGGGACAAGCCAAAGAACCCATTATGATTCTATTTAGTACATTTATTACTAAGAGTGTGTGAAGATAAGAACCTTGTTTGAAACCTGAGGATCATAAATGATGTGACACATAAAAATATTAAAATTATGCTCATGCCGGGCCAGAGAACTGAACTCTGACTCTGCTGGATGTTCTTTATACACTCAGCTCTTAGCATAAACAGGACGTAACACTGTTAACAGAAAAGCTCTGCACAGAAGTTATCTGTTAATGATCAAAATTCCCTGTAAGCACTGTTATTTTAGAATCCATGTCCTGCATAATGAAGACCCTAGGCATTCAGACTTAATGGGGCTGTGAATAGAGTTTGACTCTGCTTGCAGAAATGTGCGGATACACAGATTCTCATTCAAGTCTACATCTACTTTGACTGACGGACTACAGGTTATCAAGTCGCTGATTCTGTTTATGGAAAATAATTCTGTCCCCAGCATGGCCGGATTAACCCACCATGGGGCCCTGGGGCAAAAATTAGCTATGGGCTCCCACTGACTGCCCTCCCCCAGTCTTGGGGCATTGTGCACCCGTTGACTTCATAAACAGCAGATTACTCATGGCAGATTAATTATATTTTGCGTAGAGCCCTAGAAATCAACCAGTAATTCTTAGCTGGAATACTCTCTGACTCAAGGTTTGCTGTGAGTATGCAAGTTAGTTCATGGTAATTTCATTTAACACACATGTATATATGAATATGCATCATGTAAACACAATATTAATTGAAATTAGAAATGCTTTAATATTCTGTAAGGTTTGACAGAGGGCAAGACTGAGCAATACAGTCAGCACCCTTAATGCCTTTATCATCTCATACGTTACTTAAAGCTGCAGTAGGTAGAAAGCCTGAAAACGGTTGATTTTTGAGTCTCATCTGAGTTAGGTTTGATTTTCTGTGTCCTCAGCTCCTCCCACTATGAGCAGCGCGCTTCATGAGCGCAACTAACCATTAACGAGGCTCGTGAGCGAGCACAGACCGACAGACATCAACCGTGTGTAATAAAACAGACACCTGACAGTAAAAAACACCGACAGAGGAGAGAAACTACATTTAAAAACATGAAGATTCAGTGTGAAGATATAAAAGTACAGAGAGCTGAACATAAAGAGACTTTTAAAAATGTCTTTCTCTCTGCTCTCCTGCACACATGAGCCCAGCATCACAACACCCGCTTGTTGGAGGGGGACAGACAGGAGGCTCGGGGCCGCGGTCAGCGCCATATAACTGCAGCCCGCTTGAAGAGGAGTCAGGCTCGCGGTTCACGTCGGGCGCGGCTCTCCGCGATATAAGCGGTCATGAAAATGCAACTTAGCGGCAACACGGTTTGACTCACGCGGCCAAAAATGTACAAAAGCACAGTGTCATTTACTCACCATGTAAACGGCGCGGTTGATTCCTCCATGGTGCTGCTGCACACTGGTTTACAAGCAAACATGAAGATAAATCCTCTTTTTAATCCCAAAAGTTTTAAATATACCCTCTGAGCTCCTCTCCTGACAGTAAAATAGCCGGCATCCTCCTCTGCTCACTCGATCACAGCAGCTGACTGTCGGCTCTGAGTCGCAGCTCGCCTGGTCCTCTGGGCACTAGGCAAAGCTCCGCGATACAAGTGAATGAATACAACTGAAGGTGAACTCAAAAGTAACTGAGTGAGCTGACAAACTCCTGGCTTGAGCATGTTGCTAATTAGGCTGTTTTCTCTTTATTATAATGCCGTTTTATAGCAACTTTTCCTGCAGTAGTTTCCGTCATTGACTCGCGAAGTAACGTGAACGCGCAGCTGCTCTAGTAGGAGGAGTCCCCCAGGTCCTAAAAGACCTGTGATTGGTTCAGTCTAACGGTCCAGCACAGATTCTCCAAATGCTGAAATTAGAGGCAGCAGTATAGCTCTCTCTCAGGACACCTGATTTACAATATGCTTAAAGGTTTTTATGAAATAATTTCTCAATTATACCAAAACAATGTTGCCTACTGGAGCTTTAACTGCATATTCAACCACAGATTAGCAATTAATTAAATTACTACAAATCAATTCATAAGCAGTGATTCTAGGGCTTTTGTGGGGTCCTGGTTGTCAGGGGCCTCGCAGCAGTTGCTTTTTTTTTTCAGTTAGTAATCAAGCCATAGCTCCATAGCTTTAATAACAATAATACTCAACAAAAATATATAAGCACAACATTTTGGTTTTTGCTTCAATTGTCACACGTTGAGGAACAAAAGGTTTATTTCTCTCGAATTTTGTTCACAAATTTGACAGGTGTGGCATGTAGAGATGCTGATTAAACAGCATGATTATGACACAGGTGTTGTTCTGATTGGCCCGTTGCCTTAAGATTAGGGTAAGACTATCAGGGTAAGCCAATCAGAGGCAGAGTAGGGCAGGTCATGACTTTGTCCTCCTGGGAAAAAAAAAAGAAAGGTATCTGGAGCGCTGTGTGAAATAGCCATAATTTAGTGACTAGTAAATGTCTTTACTCAAGGTAAAATTGCACATTTTAGAGTGGCATTTTATTATGACCACTCCAAAGTACATCTGTGCAATAATCCTGCTGTTTAATCAGCATGTCTTTATGCCACACCTGTCAGGTGGATGGATTTTAATGGCAAAGGAGAAGTGCTCGCTAACATGAATTTAACAGATTTCTGAACTGGGAGAAATAAGCCATTAGTGTGCACAGAAAAAGGCTTAGATTTCTTTTTAACTTCAACTCGTGAAAAAATGAGAAAAACAGAAGTGCTGCATTCATATTTTTGTCGAGTGTATAATATTTTATGATCATGCGTGGTATTCAGCCACTCGTTGACCAGTGTGATTCATATATCTAGAGTAATATTATGCATATGCTTCATGTTCCACAAAAAATATTTGAAAAACATTTCTAACCAAATAATTACCACCCCATAATGTTTTATCATGCATTTATGTCAAAATATTTTGAGCATGCTTTGTTATATTTTCCCTCCATGTCACAAAATTACTTTTGTATTCTGCCTCGGCTCATCAGAGAGGATTAAGAAAAGCTATCTACTCTATCTGATAGCAGTTATTGTAAACAACACTTTTGTCAGCACCCTTGTTTGTAGATGATTTGTGGATTGCAGCGCTGATTTTGTTAGTGATTGAAGATGTGCTGCTCAAACACAGAATGAGAGAATTAAACCCCATTAATAAAAGAACAGACACGTATCGGTCTATCATTTGATTTCCTTTTGTCCATGCAGAATTGTTTAGTCCCACTTTATTTTTCACACTCTCAGCCACTCAGCTGCCTAATTCATCTTCCCCGTGTATGTGCTCTGAATTCCAACCTGGCTAAAATTATTCCAAATAGTTCACATTGTGGGCTTTCAATTTAATCTTTACTTCATTTAATTTACAGTGTGTCAATCAATATCATTTTCCACTGAAACATCAAAACAAACACGTTAAAAGATCGTGATGATGGTCACAAATATGACAGAATACAGAGATACAACAGATTCACAGGAGAGCACATTATCACACGCTCCTTCCACATACATAACTGTGTAGTTAAGCAGAGAATTAAAGGTTGGTGTGTATCAATGAACTGTTCACTGAGAAATGTCTCATTTTTATGAATGGCCTGGTTTGTATATGCTGCAAAGACACACAAATCTGCAAATTGAATGAAAATTCTAAATTACTCATCATGTTATCTACAGCTATGAGAAAACTGCACCCAGATATATGTTGCGTGTATCTGTATGTGTGTACAGTAAATGGGAGCGAGAGGAAGAAAAAATAATGAGCATACATTTCTCTATTTGTGTGCACACAATACAGTATATGCACACACTGATTTGTTGCAGAGGCCTATAAATCTCCTTTGAATGAGCTCAAGTCTTGATCTGCAGGTTTCCTCAAGGACAGCATTCATCTCAGCAACGAAACACTTGTTATCCTGATCCCTTTGATGCATTGTATCATATTGTCTTACCTTGAAAAGAGACAGGAAATTGATTTAACTTCTTGTGCCTCCTATTGACTATTTTTCTTTTTTTTTCCCAATTTCAGCCATTGTTACGCTATGTTATTTTTTGGTCATTCATTAATTGCACAAATGATGTACAGCGCTTGACCTTGCAATTTTCTCAGTTTTCAACAAATATATACTCTTTCATAGCATATACTGCTATTCACTGTAAGTGATTAGTTTAAATTAATTTCTTCCTGTTTGCTTTTGTTGTATGAGAGTATGCATACAATTACACCACAGAACAAGCACAGATACAGACACCGGTCGGCACACTAAACAACCTCATCATTACTCTATTCTTTATCTTTCCCGCATCCATTCACAGTCAGTATTATCAGTGAAGTACTCATGAACTGTGAATAGACAGAACGGTCAATCCCACTCATGACGCTGATACTGTGGCAAATGTTAATTACGTTTTACTATTGGATTGAACTGCGGACAACTCAGACAAGTGTTTCAATGCTGCAACTATTTGAACCTCATTCATGGTTGACATCTATACATATTCATGACAAATTACCAGAGAGCAGTACTCATATTGCCTGTCAGAGCCAGAGAGAAAGAGAAAGAGTGAATGAATAGCGAGACAGAAAGTCATTGTATAACAATTTGCGGCAGAGTGAATCTTGGAGCATGCAGTGAAAGTGGGGCACATCCCACTGGGTAGTCCATTATGATTACGTTGTTTTCAAAAGCCAAAAATATATTTGACATTTCGTGTTGACGGAGTTGAGATGAATGCACCGTCATTGTTAACAGCTCCAGATAAGTGGTACTGCTGACAGTTTTCACCGGGGTTGGGTCAGATTACCTAGAAATATGCTCAGTTCATGAATACAAATTATAGATCACAACTTTTTCAATCTGTAACATAATCCATTGAGTCAAAAAAATGTAGTCTAGTCTGAAAAATTTTGGATGACTTCAAAATCAAAAATTGAACCTTAGACTAAAAACATCTCAAAAGCTTTTCAACACAAATAAAATATGTCTTGTATAAGGCTCTTAGGGCTTTTTTCACATGACAAAGTGAAGCATTTGTCTAAGAAACCCTCTATGTTAGACAAGCTTTGCACTGAAGTTAAAGGAGAAATATGTAATACATTTAAGGCCTACTAAACTAAATCATAAAATGGCCATGATATATCATCAGAGAAAAAGGAAACATGCAAGTTGAAATACCAGTTTCTCCAACAGCTACGCTATGGTGAGCATGTATTCCTTTGAAATTTCTATTCCAGGCTGGAATGTCTATTTTTGTTTGCCGCTTCATGTTTATTACAGTTAAAATAAATGATGAATGTTTACTGAATGAGTTAGTGTGTCTTTTTGAGTCATATGAAATCACTAATGATCTTTTAGCAGGAGTAGATATTTATAGTAGTTAAAGTGAGCAAAATGTTGATGGAGTCTGGCAGGTAGTGAGACAGACAGTCACTGATCTCCAGCTCCGGAGTGTGTATTTTCAGAGCAGTGGGCTTTTGTTTTCAGGATAACAGGCTTAGCTTTACATTGACAGACAAGTGACAGTTATAAACAGCTGATCAACTTACAGAGTAGGACTCGTCCCCGCTTGTCAGTGTCCAAGTATAATATTGCACTAATGTTCAATGTCCCTGCAGCCTGCAGGCAACCTGCCTGAGTTTGGAGTCTGGGGAGGACGGAGGAGGGGAAAACAACTTGCTTCAACCACAGATTGTATATTAAGTAGGGCCTCAATTTATTTAATATGCCAGCCATGGCTTCTTGCCAATTGAACTACAATATTCATTTTTTGGACTTTATATATAACTTTTTAGCTATTATGAAAAAATGTAATCAAAAATGTAATCCTTGATAATGTAATCATAATCTAATTACACATATCAATTCAAATGTAATCTGGGCTGACTGTAGTTACTAATTTTTTGTAAACTGATTACATAATCTGGATTACATGTAATCCAATACTACCCAACCCTGGTTTTCACTTATGTACTCTGTGAGTTTATTATTAACTCCTCCAGCTCCTCTGTCACAGTAAGCCAGTCATCTATGTCACACATCCATTTGGACCAGCACCAGAACAGGCGGTGCCTCGGCCACTTTGGCTTTGCGACGCAGCAGATGAGTCAAGTTCCTGAAGGATGGTGTGGCGTGGAGGAGGAGCTCCTTGAGACCTGCCCGAAACTCCCGGCGAATCAGGCAGTAGAGCACAGGGTTGAGGCAGCTGTTGGTGTGTGCCAGACACACAGTGAGGGGGAATGCGTAGGCCTGCGCGTTGTAGAAGGCCTTGCTGAAGGGCACAAGGTCAAACTTTATGAGGACTCCCCAGAGAGTCAGAGCCTGATTGGGCAGCCAGCACAGAAAGAAGGACAGAACCACAATGGCGATGGATTTCGTCACTTTGGAGCGGCGACTCTGCCTGCCATGCTCGATCTCTGGACCCGCTGCGCCCGTGATGCGCCGGCTAAGGATGAATCGCAGCAGCAGCAGGTAGCAAACAGTGATGATGATCAGAGGAATGAGGAAGCCCAGCAGGACCTTCTGCAACTGGTAGAGACCCAAAAGGAGCTGTGGATCCCAGCTGCCTGAGTCTGGGAAGCGCACCAGGCAGAGTTCCTCATCGGACACCTGGGCGCTGGTGGAGTAGATGGCGTGAGGCAAAGTGGCAAGCAGGGAGACTGCCCAGATGCCCAGGCTGGTCCACTTGGCCCTCCTGGCAGCCGCCCGCCGGCTGTGCATCTTCAGGGCGGAGGAAATGGAGTAATACCGTGCTACGCTCATCGCTGTGAGGAAGAACACACTGGCGTACATGTTCATGGTGGTGACAGAGCTGATGATTTTGCACATGACACGACCGAATGGCCAGCGGAAGTCCAGTGCTGTGTCCACTGCCCAGAATGGTAAAGTGAGAACAAACTGGAGGTCTGTGATAGCGAGTCCCATCACAAAGCAGTTGATGGATGACTGCTTCTGCCTGTAGCGTGAGTGCAGCAGATACAGAGCCAGTGCGTTTCCCACCAGCCCGAGCGCACACACTATAGAGTAAACACATGCAATCATCACGCGCACCACCAGGCTGGAGCTGTCTCCTTGAAATTCCACTATAGACTCCCTGGTGAGCAGCTGCAGCCAGCAGTGTAGTGACAGGTTGGTGGTGGAGCCTCCGCTACAGTTTCCAGCGGTGTCCTCCTGTAGCAGCTTCTGCTCACATGGCTCTGGAGCCACTGTTTGGACTCCAGTCTCATTCAGCTGCATGGCTGCACTCTGGTGCTCACATATCACCCTGCAGAGCAAAGTTAGACAGCCATGTGTTAGAAAAGAGCAAGAAAAAAGTTTGTGATGATGGCATTTTGAGGCTTTGTGTCAGGTTATCTCCCACGCTGCTACAGATGCAATCCGCTGGTTATCCTCTTCTCCTCTGTCTCCACGACTACTAACAGCTCTGCGCGCCACGGCCGTTTATAGGCTCCACGTGAACGCGCCGAGCTCAGACGCGCGGTCCTCAGCAGCCACATTATTGGACCAGAGCGAATCGACGCGCTGATAGCCGCAGCCACATCAAAGTCTCCCTGCATGTCCGTCAGAGGTGAAGCTTAATGTTTTTGACGCGACATCAGCACCTTCGAGATAATCATGTTTGTGATGTGCCGCTTTTAAAGGAAGAGGTTTGGAGACCTGGAGACAACGGTGCGCGTAATGCAGAGGTGTGGAGAGCACGCCCGAGCTGAATTCTGACTTTTCACACTGCTGATAGTCACTGATGAGGATGTGCAGGAGAAAGATCAGGGACATAAAAACAGTGAACTTTACTGGAGTTTTTTTTTTTCTTGTTCCATTATTCTTGCACACACATTGTAAATGTGCATTTAACAAATCCTCGATTTTCTGTCACAACTTTTTAAAGGACAAAGGAAACAAGGTCACGAAAATAAACCACTGTGCTTTAAGGAACACATTGAAAACAAGGGCGATATTAACAACAGCGACAACAACAAAACAACAAGAATAATAATATAAATATTTACATTTCAATAGCAAAGAAGCACAAGTTTAAAGCCCTGCACATACACAAGGATGAAACAAGAAAAAAATGGAATTAACAGAATTTATTTACAAAGATACTAAAGACATAAAAACAGAATATAAACAGACAGCTGTTAACTGGTAATGACATGGCTTTGTTAAATACCTGATTCTGATTAGTTGAATACAGCATTTTATTAGGTCTGTTATTTCTGTATAACAGACCGTTGCTATAAAGAGCAGAGTATAAAATCATTTTTAAATCAACAAAATCTTCTTTTTTTTTTAACATTCTGTGCCAAATTATTGATTTATTTTGGTAAGTAACCTGTCCGCTTTCTGTCCTGCATCACCCTGTCTGGGTTTATTTCATGATCAGCTCACTGTACATTATGACTTACAAGGTTAATTAAAAATGTTTTGAGTTGCCATTTTAAACTGTCTACTGAGTCAGCAAGTCTAATCTTTAAAGGCAGAGTACTCCATATTTTGGGGGCATAATGGCTAAAAGCAGCATCGCCAAAGGTTTTTGTGGTGACCTTGAGAATAGTGGGGAATCTTAAAGCCTCGGGAAACCCAAATCCACATAGTCTTCTATAACGTAATTGAGATTCTCATAATAATGAACTTGAAAAAATATAAAAAAGTTTTAGAAATCAGTTTTAATCCAAAAAGGAAATATTCTCATTTAAAATTTTGTTCACTTTCCTGTACTGGTTTTGAATTGGGCGTGTTAGTGCTTGGAGATTTACTATGAAAATTACACAATTAATTCTACAAAACAATCTAAAGTCCAAAAAATCCTCATCATTCCTTGAAGACAAACAGTGGTTTTACTGGGCTAAAACCAATATTGCTCTAAGTGTACGCTATATTTAGTACATTTTTCTCACTTTACTTTGCTGTTAGACTCTGTCTTTACCGACGGGGAACTGAAGCTGGTGTCACTTTCCCTCACAGGACACGGGGTTGCTGGTCTACCACTGTCATGGTTGTGTTTTGTTGGTTATTTCCTGTTTTATTTTGTAATCTTGATTTCCCTGTGTGTCTTTGTTATTCCTGTCTTTTACTGTCATGGTTTGGAGTTTTTCTAGTCACTTCCTGTTTTATTTTGTAGTCTTGGTCCTCCTTCATGTGTCTTGTCTTTACTTCCTGTCTTTGTCTGTTTTCCCGCTCTTTGTTGATCATTGATTTTCTTCACCTGTTGTTGTCCACTCACCTGTGTCTCGTTATCCTCCCTCTCCCTTGTGTATTTAAGCCTTTGTGTCCCCTTCCTCTGTGTCAGTTCGTCACTTGTTTCTTGTCCTGGTCAGTGTTTCATGTATCCTTGTTCTCCATGTTTTTTGCTGTGGTTCCTTGTGTTTTTGCTCTTTTGGATTTTGTTGCCTAGACTCACCTTTGCCTCAGTAAGTTCTTTTGTATTGCATTTTTCCCCTGCCTTGTTTTGGACTTACTGTTGCCTCTTTTTGTTGTAGTTGTTTTTGGGATCTTTTGGTTTTCATTAAATTGTCATTGAACTACTCCGTTGTCTCTGTCTGCATTTGGGTCCAAACCTGAAAACCCTGTCAAGTCGTGACAACCACTGCCTCAATCCGTGGCAAGTAACTTTAGTTCAGACCCCAACAAAAGTGCTAAAACACCAAAGTCACACAATAACACAAACAAGCTAACAGATCGAGGCAGTGGTAATCATACGACTCTTGCGTTCTGTGAAGTAAAATAACTTTTTGTCCATGGAGTCTGGTGGCTGTGAAGATAGCACAGAGCACATGTTCTAAATATAGCAAACAATTAAACTGATATTGATTTTTTTTTTTTTTAGGTGGTCCTTTTTTTTAAGGCTGCTAGAAGGTTTTGCTGCTGCTGTCTACGGCAGTCCACAGCAGTACACTGCTTAGCTTCTGTGTTGGGACCCCTGAGGAAGCTGTCAATCAAATGTGATCTGCCATGCTCACACAGTCTTGAGAAATTGAAATGAGAAATAGGGGCCTTAGAAGCACTGTGGTTGTGACTCTGTCTATGTAGTCTCATCTTACTGTCTGAATAGGGCTTCTTTTAGATAGCAGGAAAACACTGTGCCATTGACTTTAGACCAGGTTTATGTGGGTCAATGATTCAGTCGCTTTCTGCTGCCTCAAATAGCAATGCACCAATGATGCACCTGACCACACTTCATTTTAAGACCAATACACCCATGGGTAAACTGAGTGGTACAAGTACTGTACATTTGCTACCCAACGTGGGCGCTGGGGGAGAAAATGACAACTGCGTCGGTCAGTAAATAGCAAGTACAACTGCGATGGACTGTGTGCAGTTTTGCACCAGGCAGAAGATAGAGCCCTATGTTTTGGCCAACAAAGCTATAGTTAAAGGCTAGGGTGGGGATACACAGCAACAAGGGTGTCAGAAGCTTGCACACAATACATCCTGGTACATGAAGGCACTGCTGGAACAGCTCTTTGAGCAGGAGAACTCTCCTTGGTAAATAAAGCAGCACTGAGGAATGTATTGCTGCAATTGACTACATTTACCATCAACGCAGACTGGACATCCACGTGAAAAGTGCCAAATTTTCCCTTTAGGTAAAATTGGATTGATTATAAACATTGAAAAAAAAGTGATCAAAACTCACAGAGGAATTGTATTTTTTCCAAACCATGAAGTTGTTTTATGCTTTTAGTTAGTTAGTGCTGAGATAAACTCTCAGCACTAATCAGTAGAAGTTTATTCAAAATAAAATTATAAGGGAGTTAATTACAAACAGGGGGGAGACACTTACTTTCTTCCCCAACATAGTGATTAGAAAATGTTTCCTGGCTCAGAATTGAATTACGTTGTTCAACTTCCTACCTGGTTTGTCCAAAATGTAATAATATGCCTGCTTTATAACATGATGTGCAGCCAAATCACAGTTGTGTAATCAACATCCATTTTTCTACTGTTCTTGTTGGCTGCTGTGGGAACCATGCTGTGCCACCTGTTGTAGCTGCTGTCATATTTTCCAACAGCAAAGCCCAGACAGACATCAAAAGAAGGGCAGAAACAGTTTGAAACCAAACGGACAACAAACTACACCTATAACAGGTTTTTGGAATAATTTCCCTTGCCTGTAATCCCTCCCTGTAAGTTTTTGAGCAAATTAAAAAGACATGACTAGATGAAAAAATTAATCTGCACTGTTTTAATCCCTTGCGACCCAGTTCTTGTCATCTTAACACGCCTTAAACCCCCAAATGTGCAAGCGCTGACAGTATGCCTGGTTTAATGTTCTAAGCGTTCAAATCTCGGATGGTGAACAAATCTGCACAGGCTGCTTACTAAGCACCTGATATTTCACAGGTTGCATACCAAACCGGTTTTCATCCACTCAGAGTTATTATGTAGCTGTGAAGGACACTTCACATTAACACTGTGATTGAATTGCGGATAAAACCATCAGTAATTGCTTGGGCTGACGGGCCTACTTAGCATATCAGGTTCGTTTTTGTCCCTTTTGTGTGTGTGTGTAATTAAGTTTAAGAATTGTAAACCACAGGCAGAGCCTCTGTCAGGCTCTATAAGCCTACCAACTTACTTCTGCAGATTCTGCACAGCAAAATATGAATAGACTGGTTTGGCCAATCAGAATCCTTCCCTCCTTAGTCAGGGGAAGTCAGCAACCTGAAGAATGGTACTAGTTGTTATTATTATGTATTATTTCAAAATAAATTATATAATTGAAAATATGTATTTAGTAGAAGCTGACTCCACTTTTGAAATAATTCACACATAAACACGACACAAAATTTTCTTTGTCTCCTCCTACACTGTAAAAATCATATGTAATCAACTAATCTCTTCACATTAAGTAAACTTAACGTAAATATACATGTTTTATTTATACAAGTTAATTAAACTTGAGCATTTCTAGTGTTTATTTTCAGAACATCTCAGACAACAATTTAGAACTTCTAAGTCAATCAACTCATTAAATTAATTGATTAATTGTTAATTAACTGATCAGCATATTAGCAGACTTCCCAGCATGCATTGTTTTTTTTATAGTTTGAAGAAAACTTCAAATTTGTTTGTTATGTTCATCAGTGTTACTGAGGAGTTCAACTTAATATCTTATTATTGAACATGTTTTCTCAAGTACAACTGAATTAATATCAAGTTTATTTGACTGGAAACGTTTATTTGTTTTGAATCATTACAAATTTAGTGTTTTAAAAAACAAATATTTTACAATACTAATGTATATATTACAGTATATGTATCCTGCTCAGTGGTCTTAATTGTGGCATATGGGAAATTGGGAAATTAAGTTAGTTGGGAAATGAAGATACTTTTGAAGGAAATTTCAGCATTTTTGAGCATAAGTTTAAATAATTTGGTGTCTAAATGACTAATAGGTGCAAAATGTTTTTGAAGCAGTTCAGTAGATCGCCTCAGCAGCAGTCATGAAAAGGGCTGCAATGGCTGCAACTTCATCCTTGGGGGAAACTGCGCCCATCAAAGCAAGTCCACTAAAAGTACTTGTTCCTTTTGCCACTGACAGGTTCATATTGTTATTCTGTGTCTGACGTCATTATGGAGAGGAGAGAGAGAGACCTTTTTATGAAAGAATAATCCTTTTGTTTAACCATAAACAGCAGTTATATCACTCTATTCAGTGCAACCAGATTCCATTTTGGTGCCTTAAAGAATTGTTTTGGATGCAGTCAAGCAGGTAAGTCCAGGGCTGAATCTCTTTCCAGTATTCCACTGTCGCCGACTAAGTTGTGGTGAGACCAGTGCCCCAGGGGTGATTTACCGGTATATGATTAAAAAAAATCAATAGGAGGTAAACTGTAAGTGCCTCTAGGCACAAAGGCCTCAAAATTGTTGGAAAGAGCCAAAGATTTCTGATGCACACAATGCTTGCTAATGAGAAAGCTACTTGACATGCCCACAGCAACAACTGAGAAGTAGCAGAACTGGTGTCACACAATTTGTTGGCTTCCAGTGGGCCTTTACAATAATTCTCTCTTTAGGCTTCAAGAGGACAAAGCCTGATGCATGCACTGTACCAATGACGTTGACATATGATGAATTTTGGGGCCTCTGGTCATGCAAAAATATAATGTGCTCAGACGTAGTCAGAAGCACCTGTAATAGCACATTGCTCATGTGAAAAAAACATAAAATAGCAACGATAAAATATATAAACAATTTGTTCAATAAAACCTTGCAACAGTGTTGCTCAACAGTTAAGAACCAAAATAAAAAGAAAATATAAAGCTGACATTCAATAAAAATAAGTCTTCAAAAGTGATTTAAAAGAAGACACTGATAGCAGGCCAGAGCTCCTCATGCAGGTCATTCCACATTTGAGAAGCTCTAATAGGAAACACTCATTGATCTTTAAGCGAGACGGTACGGTCAGCAGGTTCCTGCCTGGGGATCTGAGGCTGCACGCTGGTTGGCAGGGGGACAGCAATTCAGATATGTTGTCTGGGGCCAGGCCATGCAGAGCTTTAAAAGTAACTTGTAAAATCATAAAATCATCCCTAAAAGGAGTAGCCAGTACAAGGTCATGTAAATTTAGTAAAGTAATTTGTTCCCTTTTTTTGGTTTTTGTTAGGACTCTTAACACCATACTATTTATACCTGTTAACAGAGGATATAAATGCATGAATCATAATTTGAATGTCATTCAAAGTCAGCATTGATCGTATCCTAGCAACATTCCTCAGATGGTGGCACTGGACTGGATCAAAGAGCACACCCAGGTTTCTGACATTTGACATAATGTATATTCTTAACCAGGAGCAACAAGTTGTCATTGTCATCGCCGAAATACACGGGATCATTGATGCCACCAACAAAGCGAGAGAAGAATTTTCTAGTCTGGACAGTCTGGTGGATCCTGTTCACCAGCTCTGGTGTGCTTCATCTCCAGACAGGTGAAACAGATGTGACGATAAGAATCTGTCGCTGTGGTAAGCCCTGGTCAGGAGGGATAGTGTCACATCTGAAGAAAAGATAAAGAGCACAGGTCTCAGTTGTTGTGTCACTCTTTTATTCACAGGAAGGATGTGAATGTGAGGTTAGGGACTGACTGTACAGCATGTTCCAAGGTTGTTGGCGCTGTCATGATTGATCATGCAAATTTGAATTCGGTGAGTGAGCAAACTGTTAAAAAGGCAGCGTCTGTTTGACACAGTTTTTTTCTGCAGTGACCCCTGTCTAACTGACCCGCGAGACAAGGATGTGTCTTTGACTGTTCACTCATCCTCCATGACAGAATCATTAAAAGACGAGAGAGTGATTAGATGGATATCTGGATGTCTATTTGCCAGGAGTAGTGACTGTCTCCTTGAATGAGTTGAAACAGTTTACTATTGTATCCCAGCGGAGCCAGAGATAATGCTGACTGAATACTGACATTATTATTGATGCCATAAAAATCTAACATTGGAGTGAACGGCTACCAGTTCACAGAGCTGGCCTCGGGCTCACAGTCCGGATCACCTTGAGAATGATCAGTATTCCGGGGTGGAAAAGAACAACTTCAGGTTGTCATCTGTTGGGCTAATATTTGGTGTGGGCTGAACTCGGGGGATGCAATTCCGCTGTCAAACATTCATCACTAGACACAACTCCACATCAATCCAGAGTGCTTTGAGGACCATTTAAATGCATGCATTTCTCTGAGCCACGAGTAAACCCCTTCAGGCAAGTGTATGATTCCTTTTATTTGTTCACCAAAATGTAGAACTCTGCTGAGATGGAAAGAATCAATACCAGACCTACACTCTTAGAAATAAAGGGGTTAACTAGAACCACAAAGGCTTCTTCAGCTTGTCCTCATATGTTTCTGGTAGAACCTTTTATAAAGGTTCCAATTGGAACCATTTCAGAGGGTTCTACCTAGGATGGGTTATACCCAGAACCATCTGTGAAGGGTTTCAACCAGAACCCCCAATGAGAGGCTCTAAAGGAGAACCCTTCCGTGGTATAATGATACCACCCAGAACCCTCTTTGGGGGTTCTAGCCAGAATCTTTCCATCTTCTAAAGGTGCTAACAAGAACCCACCCAGAGGGTTCTACCATGAACCCTTTTACATTCCAAGGGTTTCATCTAGAACCCACCCAGTGGGTTCTACTCAGAACCCTATTACATGCCAATGGTTTTATCCAGAACCCACCCAGGAGGTTCTACCAAGAGTCTATGCAAACCCTTATATTCTAAGGGTTTTAACCAGAACTCATCCAAGGGGTCCTACTTAGAACCTTACAATATTATTGTACAAAGAACCCAATATGAAGTCTTTCCTCCAAAAAGGGTTCTTTGGGTGAAAAGGGTTCTTGATAATCCTTAGTCTTGAAAAGAACCCTTAATGAACCCTATCCCCCAGAAGTGTTCTTCAGAAACAAATGGTCCTAGGAAGAACCTCAGCCCTTCAGGGAGAACCCCTTTAAAACCCTCATTTCTTAAAGTGTTCCTTAAAGCTCTTTGTGTCACAGTTTCATCTTCCCTGTCTCCCATCTCATCCCTCTGCCCCAGTGCTCTCACATTCTCCCAGTTTCCCTCCTGTCACCCGGTCTCAGTATTTTTCCACTCTCCATGCCTCTGCTCTGCTCCACCTCTCAGCCACTCCCACATAATCAGCCCAACTCCACTCACCTGCAATCCCAGCTGCAACTCATCCCCAATCAGCCCAGCATATCAGGCTCTCCCACAGACTCACTCTCTG
>JAJHUR010100728.1:0-44042 GCA_027495735.1 Lutjanus campechanus | reverse complement strand
CTCCCTCCCTCTCTCCCTGTCACTTCATCACTCTTTCCCTCCCTCAGTTGTTGAGTTTATCTTGTGTTGTGTGCCTCTCCACCCCACCCCACCCCCCCAGGTACACAGCAACGCTTTAAACTTTAACTCTATTCCTTGGTGGCTTATGAATTAGTAAGATGGGCACCACTCCTATGGGGAGGCTTAATAATTCAACACATACACACTCACAGTGAAAGTTTACTGAAACAAAGGGGAGCAAAAGAAAGAAAAAAAAGTGTATGAGACAACACTGGAACGGAAGTTAAAAAAAGAAGCGATAATTTATTGATAAATATCACAATGTCTGCTGAGGATAGCTCTTCCTGTTGTCTCTCATTCTATCTCCCTTCTGTCTTTTCTTTCTATCCCACACACTCCCTCCTTCTCAACCCTTAATTTGCTATGTGTGTTTACTGTTTGAGTGTGTTTGTGGGGTTAGTTGCACTGAAAACTCAAAGCTACATGTAGTCTCAATCCTTTCCCAAAAACCTTAAGTTGTTTTCCATGGACCGACACAGCATCAGATTTCTCCAAAGCCTGGACTTAACCATTCAAAAACTGCAATGGCATTGCAAGTCATCTGGCAAATATTGCGACATCCAATCCAGACTGAAACAACTAAACAACCGAAAATGATGTTGCCTTGAATTGGGCACCACACGACTGGCCTCAGCAACAGACATGCCCACAACAACTGAGATTACTTTTCCCTCTTGAGTTTTTGGCATGTGGAATTATCTAAAAGTGATAGTTCAGATTTTTTGAAGGCAGAAGTTGTACGAGGTACTTGATAGTCAGTGTATTACCTACAGTAGACTAAGGTTGGAGAAGCAGAGAGGAGTACCAGCACAGAAGCTAAGCAATGAACTCAGCAGCAAAGCATATTATCACAGCTTAAAAAGGCCATCAGTATCAGTTTAAGTGTACGCTATATTTATAATATTTTCACCACTTTACTTTGCCATCAGACAACCTCTTTCAATGGTAAACCACCGTTTATGAGCCAAATATCGCTCTCTCTGCACCAGCCAGACTCCATGGATGAAATCATCAGTCATTTTAGCTTGAAGACCATGGCAGCTGGTGGTCTACCACTGCCTCAATCAGTTAGTTCAGATTCACCAATGTAACACAATAACACAAACTACCTATCATTTGAAAGCCACACCTTCTACTGTGGATTATTATAACTCACTTAATCAATCAAACATTATCACATTGTTGTTGTTACTATTATTATTATTTTTATTATCGTTATTGTAACATCTAGTATTAGTATTATTACTTACATACAGCTTACATATTTATATGTACTACTATTCCCTACACATAGTTTTACTATTGATGTTCTGTTACTACTGTTCTCTCTGCCTCTGTTCTTTTCTCTCTCTCTTCCACCCCTCCCACCACCCCCTCTTTCTTCCCCTTCTCCTCTTTCCCTCTCAACCTGACCGGTGCCGTCAGATCACCGCTTACCATGAGTCATGGATCTGTCCGAGGTTTCTGCCTGTTAAAAGGAAGTTTTTCCTCGCCGCTGTCGCCAAAGTGCTTGCTCAATTGTTTCAATTGTTGGATGTAAATATAATTAATTATTGAGTGTGGTCTAGACCTACTCTATATGTCAAGTGTCTTGAGACAACTTTGTAGTGAATTGGTGCTATATAAATAAAATTTGACTTGACTTGACTTGACAGTAATACAATCTGAACGAAGCAGTGGTGGACCAGCAACTCAGTATTCTGTGAGGTAAAAAGGCCAAAGGAGTCTGGGGGCTTTTGAGAAAATGATATATGGCTTATATAACAGTGGTTTCTGGTCCAAAAAGGCTGTCTGATGGCAAGGTAAAGCTGTGAAAAAATTCTAAATATAGGGTACACTTTTGATACATTGATACTGATTTCTTTCAGGTAAATAAAATATATATTTTGCTGCTGACCTTGTCCACAACAGTACATTGCTTAGTTTCCATGCTGGTACTCCTGCTGCTTCTCCAAACTGGGGGCATGCAAAGCGCCATCTACTCTGCGTTATACGCTGACTATGGATAAGTGATTCAATCCTACATCAAATAATCTTGACTGATTTCCTCTAATAAACACTTGTGTAACATGTTCTGTATATGTTCCTTTCCCAGTGTTTGTGCAGGCCAACAAGCTCCAGCAGCACATTTTTGCCGTCCACGGCCAGGAAGACAAGATCTACGACTGTTCCCAGTGTCCGCAGAAGTTCTTCTTTCAGACAGAACTACAGGTAGGTCACCTCAATTCTGTCTCTGTGTTGACCTTGACCTAACTATCCATCTGTGTGTAGTTTTTGTAGGAAATTATTGTGTGCACTGACTGGCAGACACGCACTGTATCAGAGAAAGTGTAGTGAACTCAAAACCCACATGGAAAAACAGTTTTCTGGCACCCACCTGAGTAGACATCTTAATTTCTTCCACACCCTTGCTCCCTCAGTCATTACACCTCTCCCTCCCGTCTTACTAGGTTTCCACCCATTCGTCAATATACAGTAACCTTCCATCCCTCCCAGCTACTGTACATCATCTTACAGAATCCCTCTACTTACTGTTCATCTCTGTTTTTCTCCCTCCACCCTCTTTCCACTCCTCTGTCCCCCTCTTTCCATCTCTCCTCATGAGGTCTGAGCAGGGTTCTGGCAAGCTTCATGTCATTAGGGTCCAGACACATTTATGTGTGTGTATGCATGTATGTGTGTGCGTGTATGAAAGAGAGGAGAGGATATAAGTCACCCAAGAGTAGGTCCTGGGCCAGCTGTGGCCAGGTCTGTGATGATGTAAACCTTCCTGTCCTCCTCCATTGCTTCTCCTCCTCGTCTCTTGTACCCCTTTTTTGGCACCGGACCAGTGACCTGCACAGCCTGCAGGTCAAACATCAGCCCTCTTAAAGGTGAAATCTGTAACTTTACTCATGCTGTTGCTTGCTGCATTGTTAAAGACATTATAGTTGTTGTGGAAGATGATATGCACAATTGCACAAGAAAATTCAGCAGCCATGAGGAGGAATGATATTTCTGGGCTTAGGAATAATATTGTTGTTAAGAAACACAAACGTGTGTAATGCATTGCTCCAGTATGCAGCTCTTTTGTCAATATTTAGATCACGATTAATTGAATTTAGTGACAAAATGTTTTTATTGCACTCCTCACATTAAAATAGTACGGCCAACATGTTGTGCTACATTCCTGCTAATGTATAAATCTGAGCATCATAATAACACTGGTCCTTGTTCACAGTGCAGCTCCTCATAAACATAAATAAAACTGTACCAAACTTTTTACTCAAAAGTAAATCAACACAGCCCTGGTTTCACTTTCATGTTGTGCTACATTAATACAATATTGCACCGTACAGCGTCGCTTGATATTCAGTGAGGTAATATTAGAAATGCTTTGTGGCTCAGATATAAGTCTCATTGACTCTGTGCAAATGATTTGTTCTTGCTTAAGATCATTTGCCCTGATTCCAAAATACTTTCAAACAACAGATGACGAATCCATTTCCAGAGACTAGCTCTTCACCCTCTGCTCCAGACATTTGATTTTCATTTTGCCCGTCTGCTCTGTTGCTGGGCACACGAAATAAATGATGATGCTGTGATGACACAGCTGGGAGAGATCAGGTCGCGTTTCTACAAAAGTTTACTCTGATTCTACTGTTTCTTTGCACCCTGCCCCCCAGTATCTCCTCCTGCTAACTCACCATGTGAGCATGCAGTTGAGATGAGAGAGTGACAGAGAGTGAACATAGCAGTGAAGTGCAGTGTGTCTGTACAATTCAGGCTGTTGGTCGGTGAATAAATGCTCCAACTCCTCAAGATCCAAGCCAAGTTCCTGTGTTTTGAATGCTGCTGGAGGGGGCTAACCCCAAAGTAGCAACAGCTCCGACAGAGGCTCAGTTAAGGTAGGCTGACTTTTAAGGTGGACCGGGCCATTCTCAATTCAATGACAAGCTGCTCCTTCCTCAGGAGATGACCACAGCACGTCTGTTGAGTTTGCATTTCATGTCTTTATTTTTTGCATCAAATTATGCACAGTAGTATCAAGAGTATCGACAAGTATCGATACCCATCCCTAGACTGATGCCATATCAGTTTATAGTGGCAGACGACGTTCAATCCATAATAAGTGCTGTATGTGTGTGTTCAACCGTTAAGTAACTGAGCTTTAGACAAAGAAAGTCAGAAAAAGAAAAAGACTACACCACACACAAACAGGCACACACACGCACATACACAAAGTGGCAGTGATGTAAGGCCGGAGGTGGTGGGCATATGGCTGGCCAGTCCATTTAACAGCAGGGTGACTGCTGGACCCTGTCGGTTAATGTCCACACACAGGCACCACTCACACCTCACACACTCGCACTCACTTCCACACACCTCACACACAAGCTGTGTATGCCACAAAAAAAAACAAAAACCATCCCCACTCCTCCTCTACATACCACTCTATCCCAGATGACACCTCTGGTGTTGTCTGACCAGGTCACAACATCTTTATAGACTGATGAATCGTTGAGTCGTAACAATCAGTTTGCTAGTTCAAATATTGAAAAATGGAGAGTTGACATGCTGGATTGTTGTCAGACACAAGCTAAGTGTTATTAGACAATAATTAAATTTTTACGTAGTCCAGTCCCGTACAGATATTCCATCAGTATCATCATTTTAGTTCAGATATCCTGGTTGAGTGAAGTGCACAGAGTGAAAACAGTTTCTCCAGCTCTTTGAACAGCTTCCTTTGAAGTGAGTAAGTATAATGTGTAATGTCATTTTCTTTTTGTTAAAAATGGATGTAATAAAATTGATATCGAAATAAGTATCAAGTCAAGGTACCGGTATACATACTGATAGTGAAAATACCCAGCCCTACCTAAAATGAGTCCTTTATATCTACAGAGGGCACAGATCCCCATCAACAGTGTCCCATGTTGCACCACCATGTTTGTACTGTAGCCCAGAGCAGACAAACCAACTGCTGAAGCTAGATCCGGCCTTTTGTATTTTACATAAGTTTGCATCCGCTGTAGGTTCTCCTACACACTTTGAAGGGGAGGCTGAGGTGAACTGTTTACAGTCTGCAAGCTCACGATTACATGCCACTAAATCCTACACACTGGTCCTTTAATCAAGTGAAAAATTGATTCTCCTGTTGTCAAAACAAGTCAGTTTTATTCTCTTAATACTTTTGTCCATCTGTCATTCTGCCTCATGATTGATTTGAGTTGTTTTGAGAAGCTACTGTGAGACTTGGGGTGGGACCAGTTTTTTAGGGAATTTGTCTGTTGCAGGAGAGGTATATTACCTCGTTCTGACTCAGCTGCAGAAAGCTCTTTTTCTTATATATCTGGTAAACTCAGTCAGTTTGGTCAGGTCAGATGAGTTTAATTCTTTTGTTTTCATTCCAGCTAAGTTGAGCTCAGTTCAACTTTTTTTTCTCCCTTAGCTCCTTGTACTTCTTCCTCTTTGGCTGCTGCACTGTGGCTATATCCATCTTGTTACTCTTTGGTCCGGGCCCAAGTGTGTGTGTTTCTGTGCACATGCATATGTGTGTGTGTGTGAAAACTTGCAGCCCGAGCCCGACCTGCCACAGCTCCATTGCCCCATGGGAGGGCTCTCTAAGTGGGCTAGACAGAAAGGCTGACTGGGGGAGATGGAGAGCTACAACCATGGAGGTTAATGCCACTGCTAGCTGTTATCGCATGTGTGTGTGTGTGAGTGTGTGTCTGTGTGTGTGTATGCATCTGCCAGAGAAAGTGGAATGGGGTAATTTGTGTGTGTTTTAATGAGGTGCGGATGGATGAAGAAGGCTGGTTGGCCAGCTAGAAAAGGCTTTGGCCTCTTTCAACCCCTCAGAGGGGCCATATGATGTCCAGCTCACTCTCTCTTTCTCTCTCTCTCCCTCACACACGCACCCAAGGGTCACTGCTGCATGGACACGTCGCTGCATCATTCTCCCCCCCTTCCCCCCCATTGCACTCTTTCAGACCCTCTTTCCATCTCCGTCTGCATACAAACACCTTCACTTTCTCTCCACCACCCTCTCAATCACTTGCTTTCACCTCCCCATCGGTCTCATACGCACACACGCCACAATTTTCACTTTCTCTCTTCCCGTCTCCCTCCCTCCTCTCGTTCTGTCTTCCTCCCTCTCTCCGACTCCCCCCGTCTGTCCCAGAAGAACCAGCCCCTATGCATATTTTAGCCCCTCTCCTCTCTTCCTCTCTTCTGTGCCTCTCCCCAGTGCCCCATAAATAGTGCAGACGTAAGCTGGTAAATAAGAGATGTTTTGGTGTGTGTCTGCTTGTGTGTGTGTGTGTGTATGTGTAAATAAGAAATGCTGTGGCCCTGATCAGTGAGGTCCTTCTGGATGTCTCTCTGCCTTTACTCCTAGACTTCACATACGACTTTCCTCATTCTCTCTGTTTTACTTTCTTTATCTCTTTAGCAATTAGCATGACAGTAGAAACAGTTTTCCTATTAATATTTTTAAAATGTCAGTTTTTCCACTACCATTTACATTCATGTGATATTTTTTGGATGTGCTGTTTTATGGTCTTTTGAGACTGTGTTTCCCTCTTGTAGAAGTCTGCCTAGTTTGAAACAGTCATCCAGCTCTGTATCAGCTCTGACTCTCTCCCTTGTTACATTCCCTGACAGACTTCTTGATTTTCACGTTCTCTTTAAGCCTCCAGGGGGTGCTATGCTGCAGCTTCTGCCCTCAATGCTTCCTCCTATCCCTCGCTGCATCCATCACTCTTGCACTCCTCCCCAATCACCTCTTTTTTTTGCATCTGTTGTTGCTACACATTTTCCTTTAGCACTAGTAAATATTTAAACACCGCTAGATGGGTGGATTGCTGGTCAGATGAATAAATGGATGGATGGACGGACGTGCAAGTGGATGGATGTGGGGGTTCCTTTCGTTTGTTTGTGTTGATTCCCCTCCACCGAATCTTCCCCCTTTCCTCCATGTCCCAGCAGTGTTGAATATTTGAGAGTCGTGCGCGCACACAATCGCAAAGATGAGCAAGGATCTTTTCCCTCATAGACACAATTAAAAGAACATGGAGTTTACACACACTGTGGATAGATGGATGGATGGATGGATGAAGGGGTAAACTGAGAGATGGACAACTGGGGAATGAAGGAACAGATACAGAGAAGGATGGAGAAATCAACAACTAGACAGAAGGGTTGAAGCAAAGGCTAACTAAGAGCTATTTCATTTTACATTTTAACATAGATGGAGCACTCATCTGAGCTGTTATATCAGTAACATGTTATTAACTTGTATGCAGTCAGTATGGAGCACCTCCTCAGCTGTTACTCTATGTTATGTATGTTCATACCTGGAAACTGAAAGAAATATTTAAAGCATTTCCCCAAGGGCTAAAGTGATGAATACAATTTTTATTTTGGTAGTTAATGTAGAGCAGAGAATAGACTGTTCAATGCCTGCGGTTGGGATCCGGGCAGAGTGTGTGTGTGTGTGTGTGCGTGTGTGTGTGTGTGTGTGTGTGTGTGTGTGTATGTGTGAGTGTGTGTGTGTGTGTGTATGTGTGAGTGTGTGTGTGAGAGAGAGAGAGAGAGAAACAAGCTGTGTTTAGTAGTCTGTCTGTGAATAATGTTGTCTTTGTCTTTGTCTGAATCTAAGAGCCTCGCTGTCTCCCTCTAACTGAATTATGGAAAGGTGTGGATGTGGCTGAACTGGCAATAGGATTTATCTGTGTGTATGAGTGTGTGTGTGTTCACCATTGTCTGGGCGTTGCAGTCGGTTGTGAGTGTTGTGTCAAGTCATAGTGTGTACTCTCTGATCCATGTATCCCATGGCTCTGTGTGTGTGTACATGTGTGTGTGTGTGTGTGTGTATGAATTTGATCCGTAGATCCCTGCGGCGTTCCAGGGGAGCGCACTCAGCTGCCCCACCACTCACTGGGAGACTCTCTGTTATTAGAATGGGGACCTGGGACACACACACACACACTCACACACACACTCTTGCCTCCCTGAATCCCCGGACTTGAAGGTATTTGCAGCAGGGGAAAGAAAGACAGAAACAAAGATTCAAAACAAAAGAAGATAGCGAGACAGACTGCAAGCTGGCTTTACCTGATACTACAACTACCATACTACCACTGCTACTGCTACTTCTAGTTTCACCAGAATACTTCTCATTTTACATAGCATTATAATATATAATATAATATAATAACACAGTTATAGAAGTAATTGTGCAAAAAAACTATAATCAAAAAAGAAATAGAGGCCAAGCAAATCGACAGTGTGTTTAAAAAGATGTAAAAGGTAATAGAGCCATTGTATATAACTGTCCCTCCTTCTTGGCAGACTTTTTCCCTATCTGACCACCTGAGGAAAAATTGCATACAAATTGTGTCCGTGGCTGTTAACACTGTTGGGATTTTTGCAGCGTTCATTGTTCCACACTGCGAATGCAAAGCACATTCTGTTCATGTTGGATTTGGATAGAAGAAAGAAAATCACAATGTGGGACCAGTTAATCATCTGGAAATATAATATTTATATGCGCGTGTACACCTGTGTGTGTTTGCATTTATGCTTTGAGGAACTTAGCACCAGAAAACAGCAAAAAGACGCACACAGTGGGTCTCAGTGAGGGAGGAGACAGAGGAAAAAATTGGTCAAAAGAAGTTACTTGTTGCTTTGATGTAAAGCAGAGGAACAAATAGGCGGATGCAGAGAGACAAAGACAGGCAGAGTGAGATAAAGAGGGAGACAGAGATAAACAGAATTAGAGACAGATACAAAGGAATTACACTATGTGCGCCAGCACCTGGAGGGTTTCTAACAGCTTGGACCATGTTCCTGTCATTTGGTTTGTGTGTGCGTGTGTGTGTTTGTGTGCGTGTGTGACAGGTGAACAGAGGCAATGTGTCACAGAACAGGACAGGCTCTGCGTGGCGTGCTGTTCTATCAGCCCTGCCAAAATACACTCATACAGATATGAGCGTGCCACACACAAACACAACACATCTCCTCACATCAGCAGCTGAAAAACTCAAGTCAGTCATTTGTTTGGCTCTGTATAATCATTTCAAAACAGACTATCTGTAACTGCAGATAGTACTCCTTGAGCTAATTGTCATAGTCACACTATTCCAGCATTTGGTAAACAACATACACACACGGGTGCTATGTCAGTGAATAAAGGCTGCTGCCCTCTCAAGACCAAACTGTAACCTACATTGTACATTTACCAGAATGGTAAAAAGTGTCTGTCTGTTTCCCAAAGCCCAAGCTGACGTCCTCAAATGTCTTGTTTTGCCCAAAACCCAAAGATATTCAGTTTACTATTGGAGAGGAGTAAAGAAACCAGAAAATATTCACATTTAAGAACCTGGAACCAGAGAATTTTGACTTTTTTTCCTTACAAAAAAACTTAACCCAATTAATTGGTTATCAAAATAATTGGCAATTATTTTAATAATCGATTAATTAATTAAATATTGCTGTTCTAAAATAGCTGCCGATTAATTTTCAATAAACTTGAAACTCGATTGATTGACTAATAGTTTGAGATCTTCTTATGTCTATGGGTTGGGTCTTATTTCAGAAATTTTACAGGCTTTTAAAAGCAAATATTATATGAACATAAAAGAAAAATTTTGCATAGTAAATTTTATTGATCTCTCAGTCAGTGCTTCTTCCACTAAAAATCTTATACACACCCCTAAAAATACACATCCCCATGGTGTCATCCCTTAATTCCTGCTCTTCTCTTGCTCCCCCACTTGTATCAACCCAACCTCTGTCTGCCTTTACGCATCCATCTTCATGTCAGTGCTCTCTGATTTGCTTTCTGCCTTTCTGCCACTTTAGGGTGCATGGTAATCAAAAAAAGCGGCCCCCCCAGGGACTCATGGGGATTGGGCGTGTGCAGTAATATGACAGTGACACGGAAAGCCAGCACGCTCTGCTGAATCGTGAGCTCGTGTGCGTGTCGCACAGATCATGCCTGTGCATTTATTTGCACATCTGTAACCTTTAAACACATTTCTCATTCATGTCTGCTGCCATTTTGCATGAACAAGTGTGTGTGTTTGTGCGTCTTCACACATGTCTTTATAACATAAAGATACAGGCAGGACTGAATGTATGAGTGTGTTTTTGGATGCTTGTTTGTCTGCCTTGTCACCCATATCTATGGGCTCTAGTCCTCATCTGGCACTGAGCTACACAGTCTATGATGATCACATTCCCAGAGAGAGAGAGAGAGAGAGAGAGAGAGAGTGTGTGTGTGTGTGTGTGTGTGTGTGTGTGTGTGTGTGTGTGAGAGTGTCATCTTTTTGAACATGCTCACATTTTTCTCTATAACGGTGTGACTCAAATGTGTCTTGTGGTGCTCAGGAGTGATCGGTTATATGTGCTGGAGGTGAGGTCACTTCCTATTTTGTGTAACAGCTTCCAGCAGGGAGCCCTCACCTGCGCTGTGAATCTGGTGTCGATCCATGCGTGTTTGCCTTTGACGGCGTGTGTGTGTGTGTGTGCCCTTCATGCTGTGAGTGTATTTCGGGTTGTGTTTACTGGTCCAAACCTGGTTGTTTGGGCCAGTAGCAACAGGCGAGGGGAAGTCCCCTCGGGAGAAAGAAAGGGAGGGAGCACTTGAAACAGGACATGGTCAGAGAGGTCACTCCGGGCGGGGTAGCAGTGGAGAAAAGTGGGGGTCATTGTGACTAAGGGGCTAAAGGAAGTTTTGTGTAGATAATCTGAAAGTAATGTATAGAGTTTTGTTTGCAAATGGGGGAAGAGAGACAGAGGGATGATGGGGGGAGACAGGGACAAAGACAGACAGAGAGAAATGCAGGCGTGGGAGGGGGAGCAGGGAATACGTGTCGGCGGGATGTTAAGGGCAGGGGGTGCGTTTATTTTCGATCTGCTCCCGAGGCAGCATCCTGTCCTGGACGGGTGGGGCTAAAGACAAGCCAGGGAGCAGAGGAAGAGGGCTAAGACAGCCCATCTGCTAGTCCCAGACACACACACACACACACACACACACACACACACACACACACACACACACACACACCCAACACCCAACACACACACACACAGACATAGACACGCTCACTCCGTTGGAAGAGTGTCAACTCTAAGCTATAAATACACTGAACCCAAAGAAGACCACAAGGCGACTAAGGTGATTTTTCATTTGGTGTTAAAAACAGCAGTGGAGATGGGGCACACGTACACTCACACACTCACACACACATACACACACACATGCACCTACATACACAAGCACTCAGACACACACAGCATTTGGATTGACTCCAATTACCCTGACATACACACACATTTGACACAAATTCACGTACTGACAGACGCTCGCTCGCTGATACATGTAGGTAGCAGACACACACAGACACACACGGCATTGTTCCAACAGCAGTGCTTCCTCTTCCTGTGTCTATTAGAGACTTGGCACCTACTTTTCAAGGTGTAGTTATTATCAGTACAGATAATTGCAGAATTTGTGTGTGTGTGTTCAAGTAACTGACAGAAAGTTATTATACCCACAAACAAGGTCATCACCATGTGTGTCAGTGGCAAAGTCTGATTCTTCTCATTTTTATTTTACTTAATCCAGAGGTCATCAAACTTTTTTGATTTTGAGCCACATACAGAGAAATGTAAGGAATAACTGGTCTAACAATCACGTCTGTCGCTGGGCATAATATGTGAATGCTGTTTACATGTGTTTTTCTGTGCCAAATAGCATTTCTCTACTTTGTGATGGTTTACTCACTTGTCATTGCGCAGTTTTGTCCTTATTGGACAGTGTGGCCTCCGTGCTTGCAGGCTAATGACATTAAAGAGCTATGGTATGCTCACACACCCACCAGCGTGGACGTCTGTCAGTTTTTCAGAAAAATATGACAAGTGTTGCACGGTATACCGATACTAGATCGGTATTGCGATACCCCATGACAGATGTGTGTATGTGTGCGCTGTTCCCTGCAGGCTTTGGGCATGGCTGCTAATGTTACCATTGCTAGTCTTGCCAAGCGTTCACAGTCTGTTGAAGGAGGCCGACAATCAGGGCAACCCCACCGACACCACATAGCCCGCCTGTAAAAGATGTTTTAAACCCACGCAGACCAAGAGAGTCAACACTTCCACTTTGGCAAAGAATCTCGCCAACAGACATGCCGACCTGTTCAAGGAATTCAAAGAGTGACAGGCTGGTTAGTGAATACTGAAACATAAATCCATGCCCCCAAATATAAGTCAAACAAGTGATTTATTTGGTGACAAGCAAACCTTTTCACCATCAGAGTTTGACCAGGCAATTAAGGGTTTGGCTTTAGCTTTTTAGCTAGTTTACCCATTATTAGTATTGCATCAAAGTCATAATTTTGGTAATGTGACAATACTAAACATGACTAGAGGTTGCAGATGGTAAAAAGTGGTTGCACTGTTTGTGGCGAGGGGTGGACCCAGCTCGTTTCATTTACCTGTGACTAGCAAACCAACTAATAAACAACTCTTTTTTTTTTTTTTAAAGTTGCAATTTCAAATCCGGCTGTTTCTCAGCATCACAAACAGTGCCATGGATTTATCAATACACAGCACAATTAAGACTGGATTAAGCCAGGATTATACTTTTTGCGCAAGGGTCAATGTGATGTAAACTTGTCATCAGAGGGTGTATACGTATGCTCTGTCCAGACATCCACGTACCTCCAATTTGTTGAGTCTGCGTGGCCGCTATGCTGATCCTGTAGACTCCAACCTACTGTGCATGTGTGGGACACGTCCACGCAGACTCCAGAAAGCATTATGAACAGAAGTAGAACGTGTCCATGGTGTCCGCAGCTGTCAGTGTATGCATCCATTTGGGAGTATAATCCAGGTCTTCTGCCTTCCGTGTCAGCATATGCACAAGAGCCCACCAGGGTCCAAATGAGATAAGTTTCGTCATCAGAGGGTGCATGCGGATAAACTGTGCCTTCTCTTTATAGTAATTGCATGGACATATCTGAGTTGCAACTACGCTGATCCAGTAGATGCCGATTTACTGCGGGTGTGCAACCTATCCTACGAGCAGACGAGTATAAACAGAACTGCTATGTGTCTGTGGTGTCTGCAGCTGTCCATTTCCAGTGGGAGTATAATCCAGGCCTTTACTCTACTGAGAGAGCTAGTTTTAGGCCATAGACTCTTAACTTACACAAACCTCAGTCAGATAAATGATCAGTGAGTCAGGAGAAGGGGGTTGCCAGCTAACAGGGGGGATGAATTTTGGTCATTTCACTGACCAATGCATCAGACGAGGCTGACCATACACAACACTGACCGTGAACTTGCACATACGCACACATGCATATTAAGGGTGACAGCGGTGCTCCCCCACGCCTCTAAAACAGCATCATCACTATAACACAAATGCACATACACACTCATGCAGTGTGTAATGCAGTAGATAGCAGAGCGGAGCAGGACAAGGCAGATTAGATTTTCTCTTATCTCTATCTCTCGGTTTCCTCTGGCCTACCCTTCTCCCTTTGCCCATGAGACTGTGTGTGTGTGTGTGTGTGTGTGTGTGTGTGTGTGTGTGTGTGTATCTCTGTATGTGTATGCACTATTGTGTATTCTAGTCTTTGCATTTTTTTCTTGGCATCGTGTGTCTGTGCATGCATGCGCTCTTAGCTGCGAGTACAAGTCTGTGAATGCATTCCCGTGTGTGTGTGTGTGTGTGTGTCTGGCAGTTTTGTGCGTGGGTAATGCGACAGGGCCATATTTCCCCTGGGCCCAGGGCTCTGCAGGCTTTAGCCTCGCTCTCTCTAAGCAGTTTAGGAAAAACAATGACAGGCCTCTGTATTGACTGGTCTGGTCTGGCCTGGCCTGGAAGACGGGCTGTTCTTACTACAGCACACACACCCTCTGCTGCTACGAAAAGAACAGTAGAAACACATTGAAAATGAAGTCCAAACCAGGGCTCCTGTTCATTTTCTTTGAATTTAAGTAAGTTGGGGAAGTGGGTTTCAGAAAACAAGACAATCTATACTGACTGCTAGAGGTTGTTCTTACATAGAAAATCTAAAAAATACACTTCCTGTGTGACTTAATAGGCAATAGAACACAGCACAGTGCAGAATAGAGCACAGCAAGGCTGCAGCCTAGCCTGCATCTGGCATACTGTTACAGTTATACTGTAAATTCTGATATAGTGTTTGAGGCCTTTCTTGTCTCACCTGAAGAGAGAGAACCAGGCCTTTATTTGAGATGCCTGTATTTCCTCTGCCCTGTGTTTACTCAAATATATTTTGATTATATTCCAGTAAAAAGTAGGGCTGCCACCACCTAAAGAGTTTCCTACACTGGTAGTCGTGAGTTCAGTCGACTAGTCTTCACATAGTTAACATTAATTTAAGTCATCAACTATATATTTTTGGAGCATCAGAAATAGTTTGAGGTCCAGGGCTGAGAGAATGTAGTAACATTGTTAACAGTGGGCTACATTACAGAGGAATACAAAACCGTAATAATAATACTTCAAAATATAAATTTTAGGGTGCAATGCGAGCATTGCTAACACTTTAACGTCATATAAGTCTTAAAAACACTGGAATAAATGACTTCCAACTTCACCTGAACAAATACTCATTGACTTCTCAACACAATGGATAATGTATACATAGTTAGTAAATTATCTCTCACTTCACGCCTCTTGTGTCCCCAAACCTGCTGTGTCCTTGTCATTGTTGGAGTCAGAGTGCTGGTTGAAGCTGCTGTAAATCACCTTGGTGCCCAGAAGCTGTGTTTGGCCTGGTCATGTTCAGTAGAAGGCTGTTGCGGCCCTTTTAGGTGTTGCCCCCTCGTCCAGCTGTTTTTCTGGTTCTGGGTCCCTCCACCCCTGGTCTGGTCCAAAGATCCTGTGCTAGTGGTGTAAACAAACACCAAGACTCCCTCGGTTCCAGTTGAGTGTGAGTGCCCCTTATTAAGATAATGTGATTCAATATACTGTAATACTGTAAGTAAGATGATAGATCTACTTTTTTAATCTCATTCAAAAGTAGTTGTTATAATATAAAGAACACACCACCATATGTATAAAGTCTGCATTCAAAAGTTTATTTTTTATGCAATCAGAACAGTGACGATAGATCACCGAACTGGGCAATGCTTCAATTTCCAGGTCTCATGATTTCATGGTCAATAGGTGATAATTACCAGGTAACATATTTGAAATTTCTTAGAAATTACTCACAAATTACCTATAAATTTCATGGTAAGTATGTGATCATTCGCATGAAAAGGACACTATATGGGGGTAATTTCAATTAATTAATTAATTAATTAATTAATTTCAAGAAATTTCAAATATATTATTTGGTAATTACCACCTATTTGCCATAAAATAATGGGACCTGGAAATTGAAATGTTACCCAAAAGTCCTGTCAAGCGGTCAGGGTTTTAAACACAACACAAAATGGACCACTGCCACGAATTGATGCATGTATCACAATGTCACGATACAGTGTTTTTGAGAAACGATACAGTATCACAAAACATAAAATTGCAATACTCAAGCATATCCATATTTTCTTACACCTCTGCCCCTTATTGCCGGTGTGTTTTCCTGGTGTGTTACAAGAGAAAAGGTCCCCCTGATACTTTCATCCTGTTCCTACTGACCAACTGCAGCTGCAATGAAGTTTGAGGAGTTTTTTTTTCTGTGATTAATGGATAAATAAAAAACTCGGTTGACTAAGACTGTCCTTGCCGGTGAATAGTTTGGTCGACTATTAGGAAGGAGCCCTAGTAAGTAGCCTTCCTGTTGTTATATACTCTTATGCAAAATTTTTGCATGCTTGCTTCATCTGTTTCATAGTGAAACGCTTCCAGAAGTTCAAGGGGCAGAATCCCGTCACTTTGCTGGAAGACTTTTATTGTGAAACACCTCCAGGTGTGGAGTTTCATTAAAGGCAGCTTGTTTGACCGCACTCTTCACAGGCCTCGGACCACAGTTAACACTAAGCAATCGTCCTCTTCTCCTCCTTCTGTCATCCTTTTTTTTCCTGTAGAATATATCAATTACTCCGCTGTAGAGCAGATGTCACACTGTGACACACACACACTCACACACACACTCCTGATCGATTGCAGTGCTGCATAATCAATACAGAGCGTCCAACAACAACGTAAATGAAGAGGTGTCAGAAGGTGCCTGTGTCTGTGTGTGTCACATGATGTGTGTAGCGTGGCGGGCTGTCATCCAATCCGTCCATTACATCCCCCTCTCTTTCATGTCTATCCTTTTCTCTCTCCTCTCCTCTCCTCTCCTCTCCTCTCCTCTCCTCTCCTCTGGGCTATTTCCAGCAGTCCACTGCAGCGCTGCGAGCTCCTCCAGGGAGTGACCGCAGCCTCCCTCCCTCCTCTTCCTCTGTCCTTTCTTTCCATCCCTCGCTCCGTCTACAAATCAATACGGCAGCAGCAGGACCCAAAGAACCTGAGGGAAAACACACACACTCTTTCGCCCTCCTCCTCTTCCTCCCAGCTTCCTTTTTTTCCCCTTTCTCTCAATCCTTCTCCCACTCCTGGTTCATTTCCATTCACATTTCTAATGCCTCAAATATGACCTCATTGTTAGAGGTCATATATGAGGCAAGTGCTTAATGACGAATGCCAGACATGGACGCACTCCTCTCCTCTCGTGTTTAACCTGGTCACATAAAGAGGAGTGAGCCTGACCTCTTCTGGCAGCAAGAGGAAATGCAGCTGGTTAGCTCACCGAAGGAGCGGAGAGGCTGAGGATAGAGTGAGAGGCAGCAGACAGAAAGAAAGAGAGGAGGGTTTTCTATCATAATGAGGTCAGTGGCTCCCAATGAGATCTGCTTCCTCACTAGAGAGGCCTCCACACAAATACACACACACACACATACAGTATACAGAAACACTTTTCACTGTCCCGTTCCTTATTTTTCACATTTGCTCACCCATTTCTCTGAAACCTTCCACTTGCATGTGTCACTGCCTGAGTGTGTGTGTGCATGTGTAGAGGTCTCTCTAGTGTGTGTTGGACATTAATACCCTTTGCTTTCCTCTGGACGGGCTAGCTTGGCCTCTAAAGCCGAGGGACAGACATACACAGTCGCATAGCATACACTCTCTCTCTCATGCACACACACTCTCACACACACACGCACTCACACACCAAAGGGCTCAACGAAACATGCACAGCAAGATAAGGGCCATAGAATGACAAATAAGTATTTATCAACCCCAAACCACGTATAATCCGTCACATTCCTGTCCCCATCCACCCCTCCATCGCCTCTCTGTTCTGTTCATCCCCTCCTCCTCTTTTTCATTCTCCCATCCGCTGTTCTTTTTTGTCCTTTTTTCCCCCCTCTTCTTTCCGTAGTGGGGCCTATCTGTGAGAGATAGAGCGATTAATCTGAGAAAGCTGCTTTTAGTGGTGGTGAAGGGTGGGGTGGGGGGGTGGGGGCGTTGATTGGGAAGATCTCACTGGGAATTGTGTGTGTGAGTGTTGTGTGTGTGTCTGTAAGTGGGAGTGTGTATGTGTGAAGAAGCAGGGATGATAGGAGAAGATTTCAGAGGGAATTTGTGTGTGTGTGTGTGTGAGTGAGTGAGAGAGAGAGAGAGACAGAGAGAGAGAGAGAGGGAGGGAGGGAGGTACGGAACGTTTCACAGGGAGAAAGCTGTACAGTCTGGGGAAAATGAGGAGAGAGGAGGAGGAAAACATCCGAGTGGAAATTTCTCTCATACACAGAAAATTCCCAGAGAAATCTTTCCAATCATCTCCCCATCTTACACACACACACACACTCCATACCCCTCCAGCTTTAGATGTGATGCTTGCTAAGTTCCAAACCAGCAAATCCAGATTATCATGAGTTCAGTTCCCCATTGCAGCTGATATGGAACAGCCTCGGAGGACTGATTGTGGAGGTGTGTGTGTGTGTGTGTGTGTGTGTGTGAGTGTGAGTGTGAGTGTGTGTGTGATCATGGTGAAGCAAACTTGAAGGCTTTGGCACATTTAACATTCCCAACACTTCTCCAAAAGAAGAAGCCTGTACAGCCCTGTGTAATGGCTGTACATGTGTGTATGTATTAGAGCCCGACTGATATATTGGTCGGCCGATATTGGCCTGTCACAGCTTTATCAGACTATATCGATATCTGTTTATATGATGACTGATATATGCACTGCTATGAAAACTTTGTTTGATGCAGAACATGTAAGCAATGCAGACTGTTTTAATTTGTTAAGTTTTTAAGTTTTATTGGAAGCATTTTATGTATATTTGATCCTTTTTCATCATTGAAGTGCAATAGATAGATGATAGATGGATACATTGTTCTATTTTTATTATTATTTTTTTATTATAAAAAGTAAGAAAGAAAAAAGAAAGAATATTGGCCAATATATCAATTTCAGAATTGTTTTATATCGATATTGCCATCAACCCCAAAAATCCAGTATCAGTCAGGCTCTAGTACTTCTAGTATTTATCTTTGAGTAAGGAAGTTGACCGTGTGTGTGTGCTGTATACTGTATAATTGTCCGTGTTCATGTGTGCCTACCTCTGCCATTACCGCATACAAATCCGTCTCTGAGTCTCAGTTCCTCCACTCTGGTTTTTACCTAGAGATCGCTCCCTTTGTGCTCTCACTGCTGCTGTGCATTTTAATTTTGTAAAAAGGTGTTTTTTTGCATTGTGATTATGTATTGATGTGTAGTGCGCTGATGCCTTTGGAGAGATGTGAGTGTAGGCGTCTCCGAGGTATGGAGACGGTCTCTGTAAAATATTAATCACAATATCAAAAGACACAAGGGTTTCACAGATCTGAATAAACAAATCGCGGCGCTGGGTTCCCACAGATAAGAAATAAAACAAAAAACAGAACAAATACTATATGATCTGTAATTATTTGGTTCTAACCATAAACCTAGTTTTGCTTTTATGACTAGGTATATTTATATAAGTACATGTGTATCACACAATCCACTTTCTGTCATAGAACCCCCCGTTGACAGTGTTTATGTCAAACATAGGCAGTTCACCAGTGTTTGCCCTATAACTGTAGGGGCCTGGTGGGCCACCAGGCCAAAAGAAATCCTTTATTGCCAAAAATATTGCCAAATATTCATTCATATGAAAATCTCTGAGCTCCGTTTGCGGGGGCTCTGTGCGGTCCTGTTCCGAAACATGAGTCAACCCCTGTGTCGTTGCCTGGGAAATTCTTGGATGCGAGTCTTGATCTCACTCATTTTAAAACAAATGGAAATGTGTTCAGCTTACATTTGTGAGTTTCTTTTTGCGTGCGCCATGGTGAATTTTATTTCCAAGCCGAGGAACATCAAGTGCAGCAATGAATCATGCACAGTGTTCATGAAGTGCTAATGTTTTGCAAAGCTCGTAGTTTTTTATGCAATAAATGCAGCTTATTAAGTCATCCTCTCCTTGTGATCACTTGTGATTGAAGTCTTGAATATATGAAGCAAACAAAAAAATTGAATGCAGATATAAATGGCAAACTGTCTGCTGTGCCATCTGACCGAAGCCTACCGTTTCAATGTGCCGTCCTGCACACCTCATCTGTTTTGCGGTTTTTCACTGCGTACCACCAGGTCTAAAAAAAACTCTCCAGGAAACACTGTCATCTGTGTGTGTGTTAAATACAGAGTAAATTTATAAAATAAACACCATAAATACATTTATACACAATGTCAGATACATTTTCTGTCCCTCAAAGTGTTTTATGTGAGCAACAGTCCCACAGTACTGTACCTACTAGTTTATGTTTTAGATTTGTCTTGTCTGCTCCTCTTCTTTTCTTCCTTTCTCTTCTCCTCTCTTGTTCTCCTCTTCTTTCATCAGACTATGTATAAAGCGAGGAGGCCTTGCTGTCTGTGCTGTGGGAGGCAGTTGTGTTTCTGTTCTCTTCTGTTCTTTTATTGGGTGGGGGTGCAAGTGGAAAGCACTACGCTCACGTAGCCCATTATTTCTCTCATCATGTGTTCTCACTTTTTTCTCTCTATCTCTCCCTCTCCCTCTCTCCCTGCAGAACCACACACTGAGTCAGCACGCGCAGTGAGACCGAGGCCCGGCAGGATCTCTCGGCTCAGCCGGGGCCCCCGACCCGGAGCCGGCAGGGGACTCCCATCTCCACATCACAGCCAATCAAAGTGTCATTTGCTACTCACATGTAAAACTCTAACGATCGCGCCACTGGGCGCGGCTATTAGGAGCAGCGGGGGAAAGGAATATTAATGGGATATGCTATTAAATAAAGAAAGGAAAAAGTGGGTGAGAGAAACGGTAAGAGCTAGATGAAGGAAAGAGAGGAGTGAAAAAAGGTATTGTACGTGCAGTATTTTTTATTGTCCCTGCCAAACCACCCCACCAGCTTCTCCCCCCTCCCCTTCTCCTCTCCTCTCCTCCCACCCATTGCTCCCCAGGTCAGGCATTTTATTTTTTTTAACAAATAGAAAAGAAAAAAAAGCAAGAAAACACCCTTTGTTTTGGGATTTTTTTAATAGATTGTAGGAAAAAGCTTCACTTTCTCGTCCCCTCAGTTGCTTATTGTATTTAACTTCATAGGTGCCAATTTCTTTGATTTTTCTTTCTGCCATATGCGCTTATTTTCTTTGTTTTCATTTTTGTACCTTTCATTTCTCGCCGTAAGTAGGTACTTGTGCTGTGTTGTGATTGTTTGTTTGCCAGTCGTAATATTCCTGAGTTTTTCCCCCCAACTCTCCTTTTTATGATTATTGTTATATATTTTTTTTCCTTTTTGTAATTACTATGAAAAAAAGACATCAAACAAAATAAAGTGCAGAAAACCATACAGATGTTTCTTTTTTTTTTTTGGATTGGGTTTTCCAGTCTCTATGGGGCCTATAATGGTTATTGTAAAAATGAATATCATCGATTTCAGTGCGTCTGGTCAATGACTGCTTTTTAAATGTGAATTAACCAGATTGCAATAATCTAGTACAGACAAAAAAAGATAAAACAAATAAATAAATGACAAATAAAGAATTTCTGTGTGACGTGCATTTATTCAAAAGACATGAATCTGTGAGGTTGCATGCATGTACACTAAAGTGTCATCAACCACTAACATCTCGAATATTCAGCTGTAAATACTCCTTGATGAGAGGGGATTCAGAGCTACATGTGGTCAAAAACATTCATGAGTTCAACTTTTAAGGCAGGACAAGATCTTTTATATAGTGCATTTTTATGTGCAAAGAATGTTTTCTATAATGTGTTAAAAAACAAAAGATATTCTGGCTATGTGATTCAACACATGGGTGAGCTTTCTAATGGAAAGGAAAAGGAGAAGAAACATTTTTCCTATTTAATTTTCTCTGGCTTTTCTATAATCTGATCATTTTCTTCAGATAATCTCTTAAATAACTTTATCTCAGTTCAGAAATACAACTTACATGTAATGATACCTACGTTGTTGAATGTGTATTATCTGGGTGTTGGCAGTTTCCTTCTTTGGTGTTCAGACTAAGTGAATAAGAAGACATCTTCCAGCACGGTGGAAAACCTCTTATTTACTCTGTTCAGTGTTAGTGTCACTGCAGTGTAAAGCGCTCTGTACATCTGCAGTATTAAGTACCTGCAATCAATACTACCCCTGCAAAGCAGACTGACACACCTCCGTTCTGTAACATGAGCTACACCGATCAGTGAAAAGATTAACATTGATCATCTTGTTACAGTGGCACCTGTCAGGGACATGGATATATTACACAGTAAGTGAACAGTCAGTTCTTCAAGTTCGTATGTTGGAGGATGATGGGCAACCACAGGGATCTTAGTGTCAGAGCATCTCTAAAACAGAAGGTCTTGTTGGGTGTTCCTGGTTTGCAGTGGTAACTACCAAAGACATGTTGATGTCGCTGACATTTTCGTTGTCTACATGGAGTGAAAAAAAAAAGGCTCTGACACGGCAAAGGGCCATAGGCAGAAGTCAAAATCATGGCGGCTGCAGAGGACTCAGAGCCTCAGTGGGGCCAGACGCTCTACCAACTGAGTTACCAGGCCACCCACATTGAGACTTGTTGAGAAATACAGCTCCCCTGTTTACATGTATTTGTTCACAGGTCAGGTCTCGACCAAACAAAAATGGTGATGTTGTGATGGTGAAGTGGTCAATGCAGCGTCTACATATCTATGATTACGACCTACTTAAAGTGGTCCAAAGATCATCATTAATCACCACTGGGAGGCAAGGCTAGTGTGTCTGTTCTGACCCCACAGAAGAGCTACTATAGCACAAACTAGCACAAAAAGTTGAGGCTGGTTATGATAGAAAGGTGTCAGATCACACAGTACATCACAGCTTGCTGCGTAGCTGCAAACTGGTCAGGAGTGCTGCATGTTGACCCCTGTCCACCACTGAAATCGCCTACAGTGGACACAGGACCATCAGAACTGGATCGTGGTGCGATGGAAGAAGGTGGCCTGATGTCTCAATCCGATGGAGCATCTGTGGGACAATAAGTTAAAGTATCTGCTGCTAACATCTTGGTGCCAGATACCACAGGACACCTTCAGAGGTCTGTTGAGTCCATGCCCCAACAGATCAGAGCTGTTTTGGTGGCATGAAGGGGATCCACACAATATTACAGAAGTAGGCAGGTGGTTTTTAAGTTTGTGGCCAATCAGTGTGTGACCACCTCAGACTGCAGTGGAGTCAGGGACACTGAGGTCCTGGAGAAATCATCCATTAGATCACATTACCAGGTCAGTTTCAGGTCTCTCTTTCTATACAAAGGTAAAACCATGCTCTGTCACCTTTGGGGCACAATTACTGCAGAGGTAATATTTTTAAAACCAAGGGACCTCAGCACCAGGGACAAAGTTAATGTTGACCAATCCACACACTGCTCTGTGAAGAATACTGGTGGCCGGTAACACGAACCCGATTCTAACTATTGTTGTCACAATTCTTCCATCCCCATTGCCACAAAACACTGACAGACTGTGTCATTATACCCAGGGACTTCATTCACAAGGTAAGTGTGGGATTGATCACACTTTGCCTCAATCATCTCAGAATGTATCCACTGATAGAAAAAGACACATGCTGCTTCTTACAGATTGTGTCCTCAGTTTCACTCGCGTCTACAAGAGGTCATTGTCAGCGTCTTAAAGCTGACAAATAACTTTAAAATTGAACGTAGTATTTTGAATGGTGACATATTTCTTTAATATATGATAATTCAGTTTAGACAAGTGCCTTGCTTACATTAAAGATCTCTTTCACAGCCATTTGTTCTGACCAGGATAGGAGCAGCCACAGAGCACAGAACTAAAAAAAAACATATCAGACTTCAAATGAAAAAAGGATCCATAATCAAGGATCAGCAGTATAGGAATAATTTAAAAATTAAATGGATGAATAGAATGATAAAATAGGTAACTGATGATAAAAGACTTGAAAAGTCATAGTCTAGTCCGACAATACAAAATAACCACTGATATATCTCACCTTCAAATAATGAAGAGTGGTTTTCAACAAGTGCAATCAGATTGTTTTCTGATGCTTTATGTGTAACGACAGCATGTCAGTCAAAGTGAGCAGCAAACATGAAGCTTCTAGTTTGGTTTGGTGTGGACCTTAGCAACATACTGCACATTTCCAGGAGCATGAACAGTATTTTGTTGCATTTCATAAATATGGAGGTAAGCTGTCCATAACTCTCTGAAACATCATCCTTGACATACTGTTAACAAACTGTTAGGTGCCTGCCAACAACTGCCTACCTACACATCCAGCAGACACGGAGCATCACAAACATCCCACTGAAGATGTATCTCCAGGTAGATCAACCAGATGTTAAGAGCTGGTTTTGAATGAGCAATCAGACACGGCAATACAGTCCAGTCCAGGCCAGGAAAACAGCGATGAGATACAGAAGCTGAAAGCTGCTCAGAGCTGTAAAACGAAGTTACTTCTCAGAAACCGAATAAGGGTTTATTACTAAGTAAGGTTTCACATAAAAGGAATTTGCCTTGGTATACTAGTGTATAACAATAAACTCAGAGTCAAGTGCTGCATAAGTCATGAAACAATTACAATAAATAACAGAGAATTTACAGTACAGTAAATATATTACATCTTCCTCCATTAAGTTGTTAGAATTCATCATCTGTCACTTAAAATGAAAAATATATGTTAAGGTGAGTCCTGCTGTACCACAAATGCAATGATAAAGCTGTGTACTTAAAGGAAGAAACAACTAACTACCAAAATGTCCTTGTCAGCCCTTGACTGATAATTCACTATGCATATTTACATATATATATACATATTTTTGCAGTGTGCAGCCTTCCATTTGTGTGTCTGAGCAGCAGAGTTTCCGCAACCCTGAGAGCCTCCCTGTCAGAAGGTTGGTGCTTGTACACTTGCTTGTGTTTTAGTGTGACAGTAAAAAAAATCCTCTGTAGGCTCACACCCAGCGTGTGTAAGTCCATTGGTTTCAAACATTGTGCATGGCTGATCCCTCAAGAGTGTCTTTGAGGTCAAATAATAAAGTCAAATTTATTCTAGAAATTAAATTGTTTTGTCTTTACATTGGTAATTTATTTATCATAATACAACAGTGAGACTAAGTTTTAGTTCCCTTTTTTGCTACTTACAAAAATAAACGATGTTAAATTTGTAGTAGATTGGTTGAATAAATAAAAATAAAACAAACTATTTTCCAGGAGTACAGACAAGATAAACCCCCTTTGTAAGAAAATGACCAAAATGCCTCCCCCTTGCTAACCTGATATACCCCCTGAGTTTTGTGCAGCTTAGAGTCTCTGACCCTGACCATGGCTCTGAAATATCAGCAGCCTAAAGCCCAGTTCAGACCAAAGATTTGTGAGGAGACGAGTTAAAACTTGCAACTACTTGCAACGCTCAGGTCTGCAATGTTCTGAGAAGCTGCCAGTTTACACCACTGTTATTAGATGAGACTGTATCATCTCCATCACAATGACTCTCTGAACAGCTCTAACTGTGATTTTTTTAAAGTCATTTTTTGGTATCTGAATGTAATTTGTAGCATCTTAAAACACAAAGGACTCAGCTGGCAGAGCATGCCCCCCATGTTCTGTGGAATGAGCGCAGTGATAGTGATTTACTTGCTATAGTTGTATTTCCTGTGTTAATTAAATGGTGGAAACATAAAAGGTGAGTGTGTAGGGAGAGTGGTTGAGCAGAGTGGGAGAGGGAGAGGAGCAGAGGAAAAAGTGAGCAGTGAAGTTGTCAGTTTAGCAGTAAAGCCTCCTCAAACAAATTAATGAAGTGATCCACTCTGTCCCTCGTCCAAACCTCTGCCATTTTTCACAGTTTATCTTGTTTGCTAACTTTGCTATGAGCTGAGTGGCTGCTGAAACGTGTCGTGCCCTGATGACCTGACAAACTGAGTTGCGGGTGATGCCATCAGTCTGGGCCTGTTCACACTGCTGCCACTTTTCCCTGAAACGTTTGGCGCCATTGTGAATCTTTGGTCTGAACGGGGCCGAACTCTGATGTGTGAGAAATCCATGGAGCTGTCCGTGGTGCTGAAGTAACAGACTTAATCCATCGAGCCTTTTTCTCTTCGTCCTGCCCTTATGTCAGTTTCGTCTTAGATCTATAATAGTCTCAGAAGGATATAAACACTAATTTATCAATATTGTAGCCTATATTCTTTATATGGTCACGTTAAAGACAAAGTGAAAAGTGTGTAGTCACAGAAGAGGGAGAGGATCATAGGGACAAAATATTTCTGTGATCATTCAACAGCTTTTGTGCTGCTGAAAATACACCCCCAGACCCATGGAGGTTAGGGTAACCCTGACCCCTAAGTCATTGGGCCACCCCCTCTGTTGATAATTAAAGGGACAGTTCAACCCAAAATCAAAAATAGATATTTTTCCCCTGCCTGTAGCGCTATTTATCTGTATTTTTGGTGTGAGTTGGTGCAGTGTTTTGGACATATCAGCTGTAGACATGTCTGTCTTCTCACCAGTATAATGGGACTAAATGGCACTCAAAGCAAGAAAAAAAAAATTCAAAACCAGTGTCTGATTCCAAAAATCATGTCCCAGTTACACAAAATAATCCACAGACCTTGTTGTGAGAAGTTTCATGTATGAGCTATTTTCCTTCTAGTAGAAAAGAAAGTAGTTTTGATAAATTGTGAAGCAGTTCTGGAGGATTCTACGGCAGAAACAAAGCAGTTCTTACATGAAACTGCTCACAACAAGGTCTGTGGATTTTTGGAGGATCGTCGTTTTTGGAAAGAGACACTTTTAAAATGTATTTTGTTGGTTCTTTGAGCGCCACAAGCTGAGTAACATTTAGTCCCATTATACTGGAGAGAGAGCAGACATCTCTAAAACTCTGCGACTCAAACCAAAAATATCTAGACGGATAAATAGCTTTAACAAATTTTAGGCACCACTTCCACTTTCCATCAGGAGTGTAAAATGCAGACGGTCCCTGCAGCTGACGTGACAGCTGAACTGGATGCAGAAATAAAGTTTGTTTAACGAACAGCGCGCGCTAACAGCCCGCATACACAAAACTGTACATGTGATGCACGCGGTGTTTCTCTGCAAGAAACCATCAGCTGTTCCTAACAGAGGCTGAACAGGTCCGTGTGTGAAACAGGTCTGAGGTCTGTGTGTCAGCAGCTCCCTTCGTGTATTTCCGGGTGGCACGAGGCTGCTCCGGTACATCAGCAGCTAGCATCAGCTGGTCCAGCCTCCTCCTGCTGCATCCAGCCACAAACACACCGACACTTACTGACCGGACACATCCATCATTGATGTCTTGTAGCTGAAGGCAGAACGGGGGGGCAGCGGCAGCTTGCAGCGGGCAGGAGTCATGGCGGCGTCGCTTCTCTCCGAGACCGACATCAGGCACCGGTCCATGGCGGAGGAGGATCCGAACGGGAATGAGCACGGGGCGGCTGCACGCAGCGCGGCGCCTCGCTGGGGACCGCAGCACGCCGGGGCCCGGCAGCTGGCCAGGCTCTACTCTCCCGGTGAGTGAGGACCGGTTCCTGTCGGTGTCTGTGGTGCTGCGGGCACCTGTTTGTCAGTGACATGGCTCAGAGTAAGGCATGGAAACAGGAGAGGCCTAACAGCCACAGTGCGACATCAGAGCTGATGGACGCAGGGATGATGATAACATGATGAGGAGGATGATGAGGATGATGATTATGGAGACACTCCTGTTGATAAACTGCTGGCTGTAGGCTAACTGAGCAATTATTTATGCCGTATCTCCAGAACGCATGTGTGGACCTTATTATAGACACAGACAGAAGGATGCAATCTGTCATGTAACCTGCTGTGAGTTATCACAGTAAACAGTGTGCAGGCCTGCTGTTTACAGCTACAACCACCACAGTATCAGTGTCAGTTATTATAGTTATTATTTCTATATGACTATGAACTTTAAACTCATAGTGGGCCTGCAGGCTGAAGAGTACCCAAGGCTGTAGTGACGTGTGGGTTCATCCTGAGGTCTACACAAACATTACTGTACATGAGTGCAACTCCACAGTCACAATCATTTCCTGACTTTAGACTTACTGACTAGGGCTAGGCAATATATCGATATTATACTGTATCAGGATAAGAGAGTAGATATTATTTGGCTTTACCCACTTAGTCATTATATCTACATTAATGATGCTTACATATCAAAAATCTCATTCTTCACTCACCCAAAGTCGTTGCAGGAACATAGTTGCGACATAAGTTTAGCGACATGTGACAGTGTGGCATCTTACTGAGTGAAATTCCAGACTGTTGTCACCAGCACATTATTAGACATTTCCACCACTTTTTGGAGATGTTCTGCTGAGATGTTTTAAGTGTAATGTTGCAGTAATGTCACTGCAACGCAAAGCTTAAATGTAATGTTACAGTAACGTCACTGCAATGCAACATTTTAGGTGCAATGTTGCAAGAACATTGCTGCAAAGTAATGTTTTAAGTCTAATGTTGCAGTAACGTCATTTCAACGCAATGTTTAAGTCTAATGTTGCAGTAACGTCATTTCAACGCAATGTTTAAGTGTAATGTTGCAGTAATGTCTCTGCAGTGTAACTTTTCAAGTGTAATGTTGCAGTGGCGTCACTGCAACGTAACGTTTTAAATGAAATGTTGCTCTCCTGTCATCACCTTACTGCTGGCTAAGTTCAAAGAGATGCTAAAAGAATATTGATTATAAGGATATGTAGTTGAACAATTTGACTTTACTTTCTATGTCCGTCCATTGTCCAGATTTGTTTAGGTTTTACAGAGATTTCCAGACAACTCAGACCTTTACTCACACTGGACCTCTGACAGCAGCAGCACTTAGCTGCTGCACAGTGGAGGTGCTAAAATTTATTTCAGTTCAGAATAAGGGTCAAAGCAAGTTTCAATCCCTATTTCAGTCTGTCACCCTTTTTGTCAAAGAGGCACTCCGCAAGTCTTACAGGTTTACTCATCATAGAGTACAACACCACACATAAAAGCTGTTGTTTTGTGTTTTCTATAGCTCTGGAGGGAGCTGTCTAAAGTATGTAAGAAATAGGGTTGCTGATTGTATTAAAGTTTGAGCTGTAGAGGTCTGTAAGATGTGGGCATTTTCTGGGAATGGACACCCTATAGCTTGACCCGCACTAGGGGCCAAAAATCAAGATATCTCAGCCTCTGCTGCCTCAGTGTGGATTATTCTTTTTTGTCCCCTGACTTTATGGAAGTGCAATAATATTGAAGTACAAGAATGAATTGCTGCAGTACCTCTTTAACATTTGGAGAACAGATTGGGCCTTAAAGGCCAAACCACAGTCAAGTTCCCATATGTCTCAAATGTCCCCAGCATTTGCAGTCAAAGAGCTCAGGTAAAGGCCCCCTGACTCCCACAGGATTAATGGGGGTAAGTTTTTCAGATGCTGGTGAAGTTGTAGCCTTCAGCTCAGAAAGGCGTTTAGTCCTCGGACAAAATCAATGTCTGTGACACCGTCTACAGCAGTAGTGCTCAAATCCAGTCCTTGGGGTCTCAAGTGTTGCTGGTTTTCTTTTTTCCCTGCTAGTTTATATTCACCTGGCGTCCCAGCCCAAATAAGTCTTTGATTAGGCGTCTAGAATGAAAGCTGCCTGGCAGAATGAAGAATAAGCAGCGGTGGGAACCCTGGAGGCTAAATTTCTTGACCAGTGGTGCACAGGCTACAAATACTTTAATAAAATGACAGCGGTTGGTTGTTACTGTTGGCACAATTTCCTGCCTCCTTCACAGCAAAGTGTTGCTTCTCTGTCATGACACCTAGGCTGCATGTAATTGTGCGCTTTGTGGTCTTGGGGAAAATATTCTCTGCAAAGTATTTTTTTTATTTTTTTTTACATCAGTCACATTTCTGCTAGAAATGGGTAACTATGGGTAATTTTATCAGTACCAATACTAGGGATGTTCCTGGTGACTAATTTAACTGTCGATTAAATGCAATATTTAATTTAGACTAACAGTGCTTACTAACAGTAAGAAAACACTCAGAACACTGTTGTGATTTGCACCTCAGGGCCACTGTACATAACACCTTAGAGGCACCAGTTAACTGGCATTGCACACAGAGCCGGCCCTACCCAATGTGGCACCCTAGGCGAGATTTTATATAGCCCCCCCTCCATCGGCGATTTACATACACTTACAAAAGAAATCAAATAGCATTGTTTTTACCATTGTCTTTAATTTATAAGATAACATGTCACCCAATTTACATGCTTAACAATTTACAAATAAATACAAAAATTATTATAAAATATCCTTTGTAGTAATATTAATTGGGCATTGCTTTATATTTGAATCTATGTTAGCTTTTCCATTTTCAGAGTTAATAGTAATAATTAGTTTTAATATAATTATATTGAAGGTGAATTTTTTCCCGATTTTGTGGCGCCCCCTGGAGGCCACGGCACCCTTAGCATTTGCCTATATTGCCTAATGGGCCAGCCGGCTCTGATTGCACATGAATAATATATTGAAAAACAGTAAACGACTAGTATTTCTGGTGCAGACTAGCAAAGGTGGTGATATTTAATCGTATAGTCAACTAATCACGTACATCCCTAGCCTATACTTAACAATATTCTTATTGATGCTACTTTTGATAATTTGGTGCAAAAAATAAAAACATGATGTGAAAAGATGTGAAAAGAGTCACTGGCAACTGGGGTCAAGGCCTGTGGTCATCTCCCTGCAGCTGAAACTAATACAAAATGAGTTCACATATATTGTGTTTGTCTTCAGTTTTGTATGATTTTGAACATTGAGCCTTGTCAGCCATGACTGAGGAGCACAGAATGTAAATGTGAAACGCTTGCCCATGCATATTAGCTTTTCTCCAGGAAGTTGTCTGTGATCTGGATCCTTTACCTGCTTAATAATTAACATAAAAAAATGTAAAGTTTCATCTCGACTGTGTAAACAGGCTCAAAGTTTTCAGGATTTGAAACTCATGATCTCTAGTTGTATATCAGGCAGGTATGTCACTCTCTGCTGTCATGTGACATCACAGCTCTACTCTGGCATGTGGCTACCTTTTATTAAAATGTGGGCTCAGAATAGTAGGCAGGAAAGCAGAATGCAACCAAGATAAAATGAGCAGTTTTATCACTGTAGATACACTGATTTTTAGTGCGGTCATGATGGGCACGCTGTGCCTTAGACCTTAGCAAAGAAAACCTGTCTCACCAGTGGTGCATCAAGCTGGACTGTGCCACATTTTGCCCAACCATCTGCCCTGCTTCTCACTTCACTGAGCATTTTAATTGCCTCTAGTCGGACCATGTTGGCCACTTGTTAACACTCCCTAAAATAGGACTGATGATCAGAGAAGAGAAAGGTTTGCCCCTCTATAACCGCATCATTGTGAAGTTCATACGAGGGCACAACATGTGTCACAAGGTTGGCACTTGAATCCAAAGCCCTCACAGCACCATGAGTGTGTTCATGCTCACAAACCACTGACCCCAGCACTGCCTGCCTCGACTCACTGAGCTGAAAAGAAACTTCTGACCCGACTGGTGACTTAAAGGGATAGTTCGGATTATTTGAAGTGGGGTTGTCTGAGCTACTCATCGATAGTCAGTGTATTACCCCCAGCTCAGCATGCCCCCAGTTTGGAGAAGCAGCAGGAATACCAACAGGGTCAGCAGCAAAACATATTTTAATCTGTTTAACTGTATGCTATGTTTAAAATCTTTTCCCTGCTTTACGTTGTTGGCAGACAGCCTCTTCTAAAGGGAAACTACCGTTTATCAAATATCAAATATCGCTCTTTCTCGCTCGACCAGACTCCATTTGTAAAATAAGTAATTTTACCTTGCAGAAAACAGGAGTTGCAGATCTACAGCTGCCTCGACCTATTAGTTTCTAAGCATAGCGTACACTTACCCGTTGATTCCACTGTGCACGGCACGTCTTGATCCATCCTCCACGCAGCTGCATGTCCCACCAGCAGTGTTACAGAAGCGTTTCAGCAGCGGAGCATTTTGCCGGCCTGATTATGTTGACTTACTCAAATTTTGTTGATTTGGTCCTCTCTGCTTTTTGTGCTTCTATAATGGATAATAGGCTGTGTAGTTAAATAGTTTCTTTTTTGTCCGTTTTTATGATCGCAGGTCTGCACGTGACCTTTTATTTTCGAAAAATGACCAGATTCTCTGTTTCTGTGCCTGACTTCCTGCTGCTCGATCTGCTCGGCAGCTCTGTATTTAAAGTGGAACAGAGTGCAGAGCCGCTGTGGGACACGCTGCAGCACTGCTGATAGAATCACAAGCACTGCGTAGGAAGGCCGCGGTCAGTTCCGGTGGACGTGGAGCAGCCATAACGTGACGCAACCATGCCTGGTGGTATGAAGCCATTAAACTGATCTTGACTTTTTTAAGCGACTAAAATACATTATGCTGCGACCCTGTCCACAACTATCACTTTAAGACTTTTTAAAACTCGATTTTCATTAAACCTCGGTTTGCGTGCAGGACGCCGCAGAACAAACCCTTCACTTTAATGGAAGTTGATGAGACCGGTAGTCCTATTTTTAGGCCCTGTGAGAAAAGGAGTCACCTTCGTCATTAATGGAATTGGATCTACACTATTATTCAGCGTCATTACATTAGAGAGATAACCATCTCAACTCTGGCGTTTGTTCTTTTCTACTGCCAGGCAACACAAGCATTACACATTCATGTAAACAGAGACGAGACAAGCTTGCATACGTGCAGACACACGCATGCCCATGGTTGATTAATTAGCTTAATTAAAGTTGAATACGAGCTGATGACGGGGAGAGAGAGAGAGAGACATGTTGGACCAGGAACAACAGGTTTTAGTGTTTGTTTGGATAAGTCTTTTCATTTATTCATGGATCACAGCAGGAGCTAATCAGCATTAGTAATAACAGTATCAGAGATGTAAACATTTTAACAACTGGTGGTTTAAGCATTGTCTCATTGATTTGGCAGCAATTTACAATTAAAGGAAATAATTAAAGATGAAATGGATATGACCTTACTGCTGCTGTTAAAAGGCAGAGCTGCTGTTGGAGCTGTCTGTCAGCCGCTGCAAAACATGTAATACTGCTGGTGCTTATGCTTGATTTTGACACACTTCTATGCAACAGCGATGTCATAAAAACATCCAGGCAGATTTTATCTTTTGCCCATACATCAAAAGGATTAAGTCCACAGGAGTCCAATATATCTTACGCTGAAACTACTTGTCCAAGGAGAATGAAGAAATAATCAGCACACGCTTTGTTCTTGATGTTCCCTTTGATTCTGGAGTATCGATCCTCCGGGATAGTTTTTAAACAGTCACAGATAAGGTCATGATGAACCTGTGCCCAAATAAGGTCAGACCCAACACATCTACAGCATATAGAATTGGCCTATTGGTCTGCAAATCCAAACACAGGAAGTATGAATGTACAAGGTCTAAGACCACAGCTCAGCACCCCTCAGTCCCATTAGTCAGGGTCAGTGACATGACAGTTATGTCCGCTCCTTCCAGAGGGACAAGACAAACACCTCTCCGACCTCAGCCGCCATAGCAGCAGTATCAGGTTGTTCCTTTGTTTATCTGAAAGGAGAAGAAAGCTGCATCTGTTGTCTAGAAGAAAGACAGTATGTCTGGTAAGAATTAGTGCAGGCCTCTCAATGACTCCAAGCCTTTGTATGATACCTAAAATCTGAACATTTTATGACACCTGTTGTTAGCCAAATGACCAAAATGCATCCCCCTTGTTAACCTGCTATCCCCTCTCTCCGTCCCCTGGTATCAGGGAGAGTGCAGATGCAGAGGGGTTGTGTAGTTGAATATGTTAGTCTAGTCTGTCTGACTCATTGATCCTTTATGAGTCCCAATACATAGTATGTCAAAAATACCTGGATGTCCTATTACATCTGGTCGCATTTTGCACTATGCAAGCCAGCATATAATGAGGAAGTAGTAGGCTTATGTCCCAATTGTATGCGTACTACATGCAACAGTACTTAAGTACATAAGTGAAAAGAAAAAGTGTATGATTGTGAATGCAGGGTGTGTTGTACATTGATAAATCCATGGAGCTGTCCGTGGTGCTGGAGTAGCTGATCGATTTGTAATTGTGCCCTTGTCTCTTAGTCCTGCCCTTTTGTCAGTTTCAGTTGGATGTGTGAAACTATATACTATAAATTCGATTCTATACTATATTGTAACCTATGTACTCTATGCAGAGGTGGGCAATTATTTTTCATGGGGGGCCACATGAGGAATTGATCAGGCTGCTGTGAGCCAGACACAAATGATATAAGGTCCTAATAATGGACAAATATCTAATAATGGAATGATCAGAAGTGTTCTATATTGGGCATTTCTACTGCTGGTCACCCTTTCTGAATTGCCATGTGATGAATTGTGAGCTAATATTTTGTTTGCAATGTCCAAATCTTGATGTTTTACAGTGAACCATGCAGGCTGCACACAGGCTGCAACGATAGTAGCAGCAAAAGAACAACATAAACAACATGTATGTACAGCACTGAGTGAATAAAGTTACAGTTTAATATAAAATATACAGTTCATTATCATTACCAGTGAACACAGCACTAACCCCTTTCAAAATAAAGTTCTGGTAACAGTTTAATGGTAAGCAAAATGCTGTTGACTGTCTTTGCTAGATTTTAAATCATGGTATTTCCATGATGGCCTTGATTATGGCCACATGAAACCTTTCAGTGCACCCGGGCTACATTTCGCACAGGCCTGCTCTATAGAGTAGTGTTACTTTCGTGATTCAAGTGACAAGTAGCAACATGTAGTTACAGAAGAGTAAGAGGATCATAGACACACTGCTGCCTGTAGTATTCCTGCAAGCTTGGGGATTACGTAATCTGGATACGAAAAAGGGAACTGTATTCCACTACAGTTACAGATAGAAAGGATGTAATCAGATTACAGATACATTTAGTAAAAATGGGGATTATTAGTAGGATAACAATTTTAAAATAAAGAACAATATCCTACCACGCACAGTGCACTGCATGTCTTGAGCTTTGTTCACAACAAATAATTGATTATTTGAGAAAATAATTGACTAATTATTCAGTGATGAAAATAATTGTCAGTTGCAGCCCTAAAAACACTATATTAGGCTAAACAATCTCACCATACTTTGTACTGAGGTAATCCAAAAGTAATGTAAGTGAATCAAGTTACATTACTTTAATATTTGTGATACTTGGATTATGTTATAGACTACATTTTTTTTTAACATTTTCAGAATATATTTTAAGTAACCCTCCTAACCCTGCATTCCTATAATATAATAATTAATATACCATAATATTTCTATGATGACCCTGTTAAAAATGGGCATATCACCTACTTCATATTAATGTCAATATGCTACTCTCTAAAAACACATTTCTGTTACAACAACTATGAATGATTATTACTGTACACAGGATAAAGGATGAAGAGTGGGGAGTAAATGAGAAGGCTGCTGATGAGAGTCAGGTCATGTTTGCGTTGCCAGCCTGTTGTTGTTGTTGTTGAGTGTAGCGCTGCTGACTGATGGTTAAGAGGATCACACATGCATTTGGGGTCCCGACACTTTATCCTCTCTCACTTAGTGGCCATGGAGCTTATAGTTAGCAGACTGACTGTGGGTAAAAATAACCCAGACGAGGCTGCGACATGAGCAGCGTTCTGACGCAACACACACTCCAAACTGCTGTGTTACACAATAATACTCAACAGTGAGGTTCACACTCGGTCAGTGAGCCTCAAAGTTTTGCTGACGCTTCATTTGTGATTTTTCTTTATTTTATTTTCAAAAGAGTAGTAGAAAGTAAAAAAGTAGAAAGTAGAAAATTGTCAGGCTGTAAAATAGTGAAAGGTTTACATGTTTCCCTCTGCTTAGTTTGTAATCTCACACTTTTCAGAAAGACTAAATTTTCTCACTTAACACTTGTGTCCATGCGGGTTTTTAGCACCCTGGCAGTAACAGTTTCCTGGTTACTCTGAAAACGTCCCTGTGAACAGATTTCTTTCTCAAGTGTTAAGTGAAGTGTTTAGTGACTCATGATCCTGAAACATTCGTCCCACATTTGGGAGCTGATGAAGAGAAATATAATTTCACTGACAACAATTTCCAATGAAAGGACGGTTAAGTAATAGAACCCTGCTGATACCAGTACTGATGTTTGATCATTTAAACTTGTTGTGGCTGTGGAGGTGGACTGGGTTGTTCATTAATTGCAGGTTTGGTCGTTTGATTCCCTTGTTCCTCCTGTCTGCATGTCAGTGTTGTTGAGAAAGACACTAAACCTCAAATTGCTCATCATTTTCCCAGAGCCCAAAGCCACATCGTAAAATTGCTTGCTTTGCCCAAACCAACAGTCTAAAACTCAAAGATCCTCATTTACTCTCATAAAAGACAAAGAAAAGCAGCAAATCTTAACCTCAGCTCCATAACTACAGAACAGCCAGTGTGTTCATTTTGACCGTTTTCAACTTTATATGTGCAATAACTGTAACAATAATAATGTTGAATTAAAACATACAACGCTGCTGGTACCTGACTTTTCCTAAAAGTGTCTGTATTTACATTTCAAATGTTTTTTTTATATAAAGTTCACAAAAGGCAAAGAAGATGTGATCATTATTACGTATTTCAGCCACAGCTGGTCATAGTGACCACATGGAAATTGTCGCTGTTATATCATTACTGTTTGCACAGTTGGAGATGCATCTTTGTTGCTAAGCAGCTATAATTGTCTCTGTCAATAAAACTTAAAACTTTACAAGTGCTCTCCATTTCCAATTTTCCAACATTAAAATACAAATAATGAATTAATTAAACTCAATTAAAGATAAAGTAGGGGAGATCAGGGACGGTTGTAACATTTTTGTCTCAGCTATACCTCACTGAATTTGTGTTAAAGCTCTCAATTTTGAAACAAAGTACTCTTACTTATTACAGATATTTTTGTCCTCATTTCCAGCATTTTCCCATAAGCTATGGTTATTTTTCATGATGGTTCTAGGTGGAAATGAGTCATTATTAATATTAAAATACATTTAACTGTTTTCTTGCTCTGTGTAATTCTAAATTCATCTAAAATTTGAATCAGATCACTGATGACTGTTAACCTACAGAAAAAAAACCTGCTGTGAATATATGCAGTCGTTACAGTTTACTACATGTGATGGCAGCTTATTAGTTAGTTATTTGTTTAGTTAGTTAAATGTTTGACATTTTTGACTGAAACAAATAATTGATTATGAAAATAGTTTGCAACTATATTTTGATTGACTAAGGAATTAACTGACTAGTGTGTGTGGTACATTTATTTGATATAAATGCTGTCGGTCTGTTTACCTTCTACTAACAGTTTATCTGCTGATAGACAAACATTTCTAATATGGATCCTATAAACTTGGTTATTAAAGAACTGTGACTGAGATATGCAGAGCTGCACTGACACTGTTTAGAAATGTCTCAAACATGTCTCAGGTTTTTCTGTCTTGCACTCTCTCAGGTGATAATTATAATTACTGTATTACTCAGGCTGAGCTTTATCGTTTTTTTCATTTCAGTTGAAGACATTTATTCATCATTTTTATTGACCTATTTTTAATAAAGACAGTGGAGAAAAATAAATTGTATTTAACCACATTTTAATGTTAAAAATAAACATAAAAACATATATGATAGGCTGTTTATCAGGTAGGGCATTCATTCATTAAATGCAAACCACCATGAAAGCTCATAATGAAGAAGCCTCCCTCCTGCACACCAGGATCTTGACTGAGAAGTTCAACTTCATTGGAATTCATTAATGTGACACGAAACTTCACACGGTAGCAACGGTCCACGATGGACGAAACGTTCTGCTCAGGGGATCATTTGTAGGCTTCAGTGATGGATAAAAGTTGCTCAGATGGGGATTAACACCAGGGACGAAAATAGTGTAGCGTGGCACATTTATAGTACAAAAATAATTCTTGCTTTTAGTTTCTTGCTGACATAAAAAGCTAAATACAAATAAAATAAAATTGTAACTTTCTAAGTAAGTATAAGATCTTAATCCACTTTTCCATCATTTAAAAATCGTGTCAGCAGAGAGGACAGTGGATGTGGTGGTGGTGGTGCTGTAGTGAATTGTAAATAACAGCTTATTTTCAGTCAACTGGTTTTCTTTTGTTCTGTTGATGAAGGACAGTGGCAGCTGTCAACTACACTACAATCAAATGTCATATGAGATCACTTCTATCAGTGCACTGTACAAACCATGCATCCCAGCGGGGGGGTGGGGGTGGGGGGGCGCTGCTTTTTGCTTGAGATTAGTGGTCAGAGGGTTTTTTAGCTGTAATCATAGAGGAGAACATGGTTGTGTGTGAAGTTTTGCGCTTTCACCAGGTAAATCTCAGAATGACTTATAAGCTGTCCCTCATTTCAGCCAAAGGGCACAGCAGGCTGCAAGTGGAAGATATGCTCAGCGACGCTAACAATGCAGCCGAGCCATTTTATGAAAACTTAAAAGCAAAAATGTTTCCCACATGCTGACAAGTGTCTGTTAAAGAAAAATAAACAGCCCAAATTCAAAATGTCAAAGTGTCCATTTTAGGGAGCACCACGCTGTTATGTGCTTAGTTGTTTGGGTCCGGTTCAGCGCTGGTAGGAGGTAAATCTAAATAGCAGTTTGGCTTGTTAGAGTTTGGAGAAGTTAGATGAGGCGTTGGCGATGCTCCATAGAGCCAAACATGGGCTCATTACGGCAGAGCGAGGATGGACAAACAGCTGGACGCATCTCCCTCTCCCTCTGTTTCTGCGTCTCTCCATTTCTCTTACCGACTCTCTATCCATCCCCTCGTCTCTCCTCGGTCCTCCCATATGTCTGAAGTGTCACGGTCCGCTGACTTCCTCTCCTCTCCTCTCCTCTCCTCTCCTCTCCTCTCCTCTCCTCTCCTCTCCTCTCCTCTATCTGTTTTCTGTATTTTGTATGTCTAGTCACATGTTTGTGTTGGTCTGCCTGTTAGTGTGTGTATCCATCTCCTGACGTGTGTGTGTGTGTGGCAGCTGTAGGGTGTGTGATGTGTGTGTGTCTGATCTCAAGTTCCCCTGGAGGATCTGTTGTCAGTGTCTGTAAGCGATCTAAAGAGCGATACTGATCTTCAGCCTCGTTCAGCACGTCTCACTGTGACTGCTCACATGTCGACCTGCTCCCATTAAACACACATAAAGACATTGTGCAGGCAGGGCTCCTCTGGCACAACTCTCTGTGTGCACATACACAGTATAATGTCTGTGACTGCAATCAACCAAATGTGGCGAACCTTTGGTAACAATGTGCATGTTCATTGACAATATTTGACTTTTTGAATGCTCAGTCATAAGAACTGAACCGCACTATTTGTCTCTAATGTGTAAAGTTTTGAGTTTTGACTAGCCTGAACATTTTTCGGCTTCTGAAGGGGACATGCCAGAAAAAGTTTGGGAACCACAGCAATATAACATATTTTTATGAAAGCCCAGGAATTGTTTTAGTCAAAATGAATTAAAAAGACAATTATTAGCATGTGCTCACTTGTTCATAACTGTTTGCAACACACAGGTGATAATGGGAGCAAGGTGCATATGTAACAAAACAAAAAAAACACACATGTAAATAAATTTCCACTCTAACTTTATCTCAGTCTTAAATTAGTTTGTTAATAGCACAGATTGCATCATGAAATTCATTAAAATCATGATTGAAGGATTCACAGATGTATTATCTTATGTACGGGTTGCATCATATTTAATAAACACTTTCTCAACATGATTTTATGATAAAATAAGGTAAATATTAAGTAAGTAAATTAAAGGTTGTTTCACTAAAAAAAATAACAAAGATTTTCCTCCCAAAAGCTCACTAAGTGAAGGCAGCCATGTTGGATTTTGCATTCAGACGCAGGCTGCTGCCTGCAGTGCACTGATAGTCCACTAGAGGACAGAGGACATGTCTCAGATTGCATACAACAGGTGTTTCAGGAAATGAAATGATGTTGTAGAGATCTCTTGTGTATCAAGGAAACAAGGCAAAATGTGTTTTTGCTTTTTTAAGAATGTAAAATATAAGTCTCACACTGTCTATTTTCTGCACTTTCTGCAATCAAATCTGCAAAGATTTAAAGTAGTTGTCATTAAATCTTAAATACAAACACAGAAAAGGGCGTGTGGGAGTCTTTTAGCTTTTTATTGTTGGTCTTCTTCTACACACCTGTTGACCTACAGGTGCTCAAAAGTTTTTCCTCTCTGATATTTTTGATTCTTCAAAGGAGCCACCTTTTTTGCTTTAATGACAGCTGTGCACACTGTTCATACAACCTGAACCATTTCTTCTAAAAAATAAAGGAAATGAATGAGAAGTGTGTCCTCTGACTTCCAAACCTCATTTGAATATACCCCGATAAAAAGGGTGCTCTTTTCATCCAGTTTTGCTGCTAACTGGAAGAGAAACAAAAGCTTTAAGAATGTCAGAGTCGGTTTTCACAGATGAAAATAGACTGGTGGTGAAGCAAGTGCTGCAAACAGGGTGAGTGTTTTTCATACTAGTGAAACATCGCTTTTCACTTCTTTCTTTTTTCAATATTCCTGCTTACTGCATGTGCTATAAATTGGGTATGACTAGGTATGATGATGTTAGTCCCCATAGTAGCCATTTCATTATTTGAGACCTGACCTCTTGTATAAAATGACCTATAGTGACCTCCAGGATAATCACAGCCTCAAGACACTTCATGACCGCAAACTAGGGACCTGGAGCATTCAGAGGACAGATGGCTTTCTGCAGTATATTGACAGTAATGAGGTCTGCAAGCAATCCCCAGAAAAGAAATGCTCCCCATCCAGTCACTGAAAAATGGAGAAATCTTAAAATGTGAAAAGCGGTGGTGATGCTCACCATTTTATACCAAAATTTCAAACATTTTTGTTGAGTTGTTTTCTTACTGAGAGGACAGGACTGAGCAAGACAAGCATTTTCATCCAAGCCGTGTTTCCAGAGTTCCAGCTGAATTTGGCATCTCTGGTTCGTTGACTTTAATCGTCTCTTCCACCAGAGTTGACATTACCAAAAGCTTTTTTCCCCCATAGGCCATGGCCCTGTTACCATAACAACAGAAGCAGAGCAAGGTCATTGAGGTAGGTCAGATTTAAAATTTGAACAGAGGTAGGAAAGCATCGTACAAAACCTTTCACCTCAGACAATTGTCACAGCAGATTTTGTCGGGTTTATAGATCGCAGTATCCAATGAAGTGTAATTTTTTAAGTCATGTCAATCCTAAAAATATATTCATATGTGATATGTATTTGTCTTCAGTCTACAGTACCTGACTTGATGTGCAGAAATGAGTTTTGACAGCTCTGAACCCTGAGATGTGACTGACCTGAATTTGTCTGTTGGAGACGTGTTGCTGCTGTGATAACACTCTCCGCTCACATGTGACAGTTGGCACATTCACACACGCACACCATCACACTCCCCGAGCAGCTCACCGCGGGGTCACGAAGGTCAGGGGTCACAAAACCATTTGAGCATGTGTGTTGGGCCCTGAGAGTCACACAGGCCGCACACAACCTCTGTGTGTGTGTCTGTGTTCCTGTGATCTCAGAGTGGGCCGGAGGGTACTACAGCAGAGTCAGCAGAATCACGTACTGTATACAGTACTCTGTGTGTGTGTGTGTGTGTGTGTGTGTGTCTAAGTATATTTAACTGGTTTGTCTGTTATTGAGCTTTCCCTTTTCTCACACACACTTTCTGTGATCAGTATTTTCAGGGTGTGTAAGTACTATTGGGATTCATCAAAAAGAGCAAAAAATAGTGTTTGTTTCATTATTGATTAAAAATAAATATCAATACATACTGCATCATAAACAGGTGAATATACAGTGCAATGTGTAGAAAATAAAACTTAAAATGCATAAGCGTAAGGTGCCATTTGATGGCACTTGATTATGTAAATGTTTAAGTGCGTCAGGTGTAGAATGCTATTAAATGTTTGTTTCAGACTGTGTGGGAAAGTACAAATGTGTGCGTTTAATCTTTTGCAGACATAAAACATCTGGTTACATAACCTGCAGGTATCATTTGATTGACTTAATCACAAATCATTCCAATTTTACAATGATGCTAACCTATCACTCTGCCTTTTTATGCCTCAGTGCTGGTGACAGTTGCTGCCAGAGGCTTTATGTTGTCAGGTTGTCTGTCCGTCCATAAATCCGTCCCATTCTCATGAAAACAATGTCTCTGGAATGCTGTGAGGGAATTTCTTCAAAGTTGGCACAAATGTTCACTTCTCTGCTTTGTACAACAACGAGGATATTATACCACTTAAACCACAGCCACTTGCTAACAACATGCCACATGCAGTCAAATTACAAATCTTATCTCTTCATTCACTTAAATATCTGACTTTGACCTCACGTTTCTGTTTAAAATCTTAAACTACAGCTGAGCCTCAGAATTTCTGCTGGTTGCATTGGTTGGCAACATTCGGCTTAAAAGGAAAAAGGTTCACAAGGCTGGACTGGGAGTTTTAAACCTGGGAGAGAAAGAAGTTTTCCAACTCGAAAATCTTGAACATACTAATACAGCCGAGAATATGTTTGCATCTCACCACACCATGTTCATAAAACGGCCTCTTCGGTGGAGAAAACGTATCACGCTGACGACCTCACACACACACACACAGACAGGTTTCCACGCTTGCCTCCATCCTGCTATATGTCACACACATACACACAGAGACACTCACAGACATGTAAGCGCTCTCTTTCTCTCTTCCCCTCACACTCTCTAACCTGCAGCTTGTCCACATCTCTTCATTATCTGTGTGGTTTTGGTCACATTTCCTCTCTCGTCTCCCCTGCAGCTGTCCCTCACACCCACAGGCTGCAGCTCCGTTTCAGCTCTGAAGTCCCCTCTGTCCTCCTCCTGTCTTTCTGTTCAGTTTTACACATAAAATGGTAACTTTTGTGTTTTTTCAACCTGGACTCTATTTTTTCCATGTTTTTGAGTCGAAGTGACTAATGAGGACAACAACGTTTGAAATTGGTCCAGCTCTGAGGGAGAGTGCTGCAGCCAGCAGAAGTGAAACTGAGCTGCAACGTAAGCCCACAGGGCAAAGTACGTCCACTAAAAGTGCTTGTTTTTGACACTGACAGGCTCAGATTGTTAATCTAAGTGTCTGACAACATTTTGGAAATGATCCCTACAGTGAGATACCTTTTTGTTAAAGCGTAAGATCCTTTTTGTTTAACCAGAAACAGCTGTTTTATTGCTCGCACCAAACTAACCAGACTCCCTTTGCAAAACTGTCATTTTAACAAAGACATATATACACATTTATATATATATATACATATATAATTATGTTTCTTTTAGTTTTTTTGTGTATTGTTTTTGTGTATTATTTCTTTGTTTTCATTGGATCATTCGTTTGACTGGTTTTCTGTTTTTTTCCTGCTCATTGTATGTTTCTTGTTGTCATTTTTTGTTTTCTTAAATATGTTCAAGCTAATTTTGATTAGTATTCTTGTTTTTATTTGTTTATTTGTTTTTTCCTAAAAGGAGGGGAGGGCTCTTGGATAAGCCTGTTGCTTCCTGACCTCGCTGACAAGAAATAATTGTAAAAAATAGATAAATAAATTTTGCAAAGGGAGTCTGGTTTGTTTGGTGGGGAGCAATAAAACAGCTGTTTCTGGTTAAACAAAAGATATCTTACTCGTAAGCAAAAAGGTCACTTTCTGTCAGAATCCTTTCCATAAAGTTATTAGTTATTACTTAGAGTAACAATCTGAGCCTGTCTGGCAAAAACAAGCACACAAGAGCAATTTCATGCAGGACTGCAGTTAAACACTTGTGTCAGAACTGAAACTAAAGTCAGTTGCTTTTATTGTTCCAGTTATCAGTATCAGACATTTATTGAAACAAAAATATTACTTTGAAAGCACTTTTTATTATTGTAAAATATGATAATTCAACTTAATTTCCACATTGATGATAACAGTGAGGACTTCCCAACAGTGTATTTAATGTTGGAAGCTAAACAGATGAATGTGATCTGTGTGATGTAGATTTTCTTGTGATTCAGACCTGATAGAGTGCTCTCCAAATATAATGCACAGCACACACACACACACACACACACGCGCACACACACGCACACACACACACACACACACACACAAATGCATAAATGATGTGCACACATAGCCAGTCACAGGCACACACACACATTGTACGCACACTTTACACACCTACACAGTGCATCTATGGCTTTAGGCGAGCCTTCTAGGCAGGATTTTGCTGTTGACCTTGACCGATGCAAGAGAGGAGCTGGGAATGCTGTGCATTTTCAGAGATGAGCTGTGTGTGTCTGTGTGTCTGTGTG
>JAJHUR010100727.1:0-28947 GCA_027495735.1 Lutjanus campechanus | reverse complement strand
GGCTGCAAAAAATGTCTTAGGAAGCAGTGATTTGAAATGCTTTATTGGGTGAAGCAGAGATAATAAAGTGATAAAAAGATAATTACGAAAAAATGTAAATGCCAAATCACTTATTCTCCCTAACTTAACCTTTCACCAATCACATTAAAATTTAAGTTTTTGGAATATCAATTTAAAAATTTAATGGTAACACTTTCTATGATGCCCATGTCTATAATACTTTATAAACATCCTTGTTAGGCATTATAATCTGCTTATACCTCTGTATAATTATGAGCGTCGTAGAGAGTTTTACCAAATGAGAACCTAAAATAAAGCAGTGAACCTGCAGCTGTTTAACAAAAGAAAAACTGGACTGAGGCGTCATCTTCGAGCTCACACTGACAGTAGAATATGAGCTGCTGCTGAATGGTCGGTTGTGTTTGAAGCAGGGAGGAAACGCAACTTCATTATCACCACATCAGACCGGAGCAGATGAAAGCAGAATCAGATAGCGAGGTCGGCGGGGTCACCGCGGAGCTGCCTCGGGCTTTCCCTTTCACCTCTGACAGATGGACGGCCTTCAGGCAGACTAGGACATGTGCCGGGCCCCCCCAGTGCTGACAATGCACACACTTGCTTCCTTCCTCCAGCAAGCCTCTCACTCCGCCTGTCTCTGCACACACACACACACACACACACACACACACACACCTCTGAATTTTTTACCCCTTTTTCTTTTTACAATTGAGGGTGATTGACAGATCACATTCTAGCAGGCAGTGAATGCCAAGCTGTCAAACATCTCAATGCTGCAGTTATGTCCAGTGGACTCTATAGTGTGTGTGTGTGTGTGTGTGTGTGTGTGTAGCTATACTTTGTTTTGTTCATGTCTGTGAATAGATTCCATTCATTGAGTTGTAAAAGGACTTCTTTGGATTTGGATTTATTTTACTCAGGAATTGTGCTGCTGCAGTCAGGGTTTCTTGTTTTCTTTTCACATTAAAAGGAGAGTTTGGATTATTTGAAGTGTGGTTGTATGAGGTACTTATCCACAGTCAGTGTATTACCTACAGTAGATGGTGGTCAGCATGCGCCCAGTTTGGAGAAGCAGCAGGAGTACCTGTTAAGGAAGCTAAACAATGTACTGCTGTGGACAGGGTCAGCAGCAACACGCATTTTAGCCACCTAAAAAACATCTATATCAGTTTAGATGTACACTATATTTAGAATATTTTCAACACTTTGGCTTGCTGTCTGTCTCTTCTGATGGGAAAATGCTGTTGCATAAAATATCACTCTCTCCAAACCAACCACACTTCTTTGGCAAAAACAGTCATTTTAATTTGCAGAACATGAAAGTTTCTGATCTACCGCTGCCTTTTTCAGTTAGTTTGTTTATATTATTGTGTTACTTTGGTGAATCCAAACCAACCTTTTAAAACATATAAGTCAAATTAACTCATAAAAGCAGCAGTACAGCAACTTGCATGTTCGGCAAGCTAAAATGACTGTTTTTTGCCAAAAGTTGTTTTGGAGACAGCCATATTTGGCTTTTGCTAAATACTCGATGCTAATTGGTCAGTTACAGCATTCTAAGGTCTGTTATTTCTGTATAGCAGACTGTTGCTATGTTGCTTATGAAGAACAGACTGTTGGAATCATGGTAAAATCATTAAAATCATTCATCTAAGCGTGCTTCAGAAAACAGTGTTGGCGAGTATTGTCAATATTCTGTATTATAAAGAAACAAATCAAAGTAACTGCAATGTGTGGCAAAACAGGAGGATCACTTTAAGTGATACAAAACAAAGGTGAAGTACAGTAACTCAACTTCAGCACAGCACAGCAAAGCAGTGGAAGAATACTGTAACTGAAGTTAGGGTGCTATGCCTGTGTAATTTTGACCCCCTATTTTCTCCAAAATACAACAAATTTGAGAGAAGATATGTCTTTAACTTTCCCCACGATTAACGAGACATCTTGTCAACTGCTGTTTTCACTGTGAGGTGGTAGGGGACGCTATGACAGATCATCTGACAAAAAAAATGTCACTTGAAGAAGAAGAGAACCACTGGAACTGAGCAGCAGAAGAAGATGGTGTTATCTAGCATGAAAACATCGGTGCAGATCCGCAGGGCAGAGAGCAACATAACCCGGGCACAGAGCGGGGCTGCTCATGCTGCAGTCCCCGGGCCTCCACAGCAGCTGGGACACAGCGGAGCTGCTCACACCGCTGCCCCTGGGACTCACACTGCAGCCGGAGCAGAGAGCATCATTAGCCACACTGGTGACAGTGATGTCACACACGTAATATGAAGTGATAAAAACCCAAAAATAAAAATGTGAAGTCAATATTCTGCTTATAAATGGCTCTTTAACAAAACCCCGTTTTCTCAGTTTCTTTTCTGAAAGTCGATTTTTTGATTCAACTAACCAACACTCAAGTGCTCATGAAAAAGAATGAATGAAGCCGGAACTTTTTTCTGTGTCTGAAACTAGAAGGTCTGTTCTGTCTTTTGACATATTCCATGTTAACATATTCACAGAACTGAATATTCTGTGGGTGGTGAAAAATCTGTGAATTTTGTCACAAATGCTGGTGCTGACTGGGAACTATTTAAAAAAACGCTGGCGGGGAAAGAGTTAATATCACAAAAATGATTCTAACTCATTTGTGACAGAAAATGAAGTTACTGCCTTTTTTGCTTTGTGGGGCAGTGTGCACTTTGACTGACTGATATTGATGAGGTGTGCTGCTGACGCTGTCCACAGCAGAACATTGACCTCCAGCTACTGGAGGTAACACACTGACTATGGAGAAAGACCTCATGCAACGACATTTCAAGTAATTCAAACTCTTCCTTTAACAGCAGTAATTGCTAATTATCTGCAGTTGCAGGTACATTGCGCAATCCACCCACCACTGCCACTCATGCAAGAAACACCCAACACCTTTGGAGAAGCAGCAGTCCAGTGGAAAGTGTTGAGACTGATGGACTGATGCAAATTCAGGAGTTTGAGTTGTTTGTTTACTGCAGCTGGGAGAGAATGCAAAGAAATCTAATCAATAATACCTTCCTATAACAGCTCAATGAAAATGTGGCACGAACACGCAGCCAGGCTTTCTACATCTGGATGAATCCCATTAAGGGTGGATCCTCAACAACAAACAGGCTGATCTAATTAAAGCGAATCTCCATCCATCCGTCCATTCTCCACACCTGCTCCTCCTGCTCGTGGTTGTGGGTGGTTGGAGCCCGGTGTCTAATGACTGCCAGTCAAACACTGGGAAACAGAAACAGACCAACACATTCACACCTACGGTGGGGAGAGTTTCCAGTTCACCTAACCTACATGTGCTGCGACTGTGGGAGGAAGCCCACGCAGGCAGCAGGAGAACACGCAACTCCACACAGAGAGGCCCCGGCTCACCACGTCCGCTTCAGAACCACAGCCCTCCTGCTGTGAGCGCTAACAACCTGATAGACGGGGCCAGTCTTTAATTAAATACCAGACTGATACATCGTCACATTTACTCTTCTTTGTGCTCTACTTCATTCACTTTGCAAGAATGTAAAACATTCTCTGCCCAGATGCAAGCAACGTCATCACCAGTCATCAAAAAGCTGCTCAGTAGTGCCACTTTTCCACACATACCACTCCTGAACTAGGGTTCACATCACAGAAAACATTTTCATCACAGTTACACATAAGAACGTTGATAAGAATTGGATTATTTCCATGCCAGCAGCTCTGTGAGCCTGCACCTTGACACAGCAGTGCTCCAAGCTAACATTAGCAGGCTAACTAGCAGCACCAACCCTGTTAGTGATTATAGTTTTTATTAAATGTAGACGTTAATGTCAATTCACAGCATAGTCGTAGTGAGCAGCCAGTTTATTTTGTAAAGTTCTCTACTCCACTCTGTGAGAATAAGCCACTCAGTATGTACTCACCACTATGCCGATGTGATGATGGGTGAAGGTCTTCAGTTCACAAAACAATCCTGGAGTTTTAGGATAAACAGAGTAGCAGCCTCATCCAGTACGATGGCAGTGAATGGTGACTACGGATAAAACATTAAAAACAAACACAAAATGTCTCCATCCTGCTTGTGTGGTGTAATCCAAGTGTCCGCAAGCCGCGACATTAAAAATTAACTGCAAAAGCCTACCGGCTACATGCTACAGTTGACATTTCAGCTAAAAACATGGCGTAAATGGCGTCTTTTGCGGTTAATTTTTAATTGCACGGCTCGCGGACACTTGGATTACACCACACAAGCAGGATGGAGACATTTTGTGTTTGTTTTGTGTGCTTTTTTTAACGTTTTATCCGTGGTCACCATTCACTGCCATTGTACTGGATGAGGCTGCTACCCTGTTTCTCCTAAAACTCCAGGATTGTTTTGTGAACTGAAGACCTTCACCCATCATCACATCAGCATAGTGGTGAGTACATACTGAATTACTGAAATACAGATTTTTAAACAATAATTCTTATTAACACCCATGTTATCAGTAGGTATTGTTAGTTTTAGATTTTCAAGGCTTTTAACACATTTTTAAATTGTTTGAGGTTGTCAGTTCATGTCTGGGACAAGGCTGTTTTCGGGTGCAGAGCAAGTTTAGAAATGAAAAAAAGTAAGCCAACTAATTTCATAAATTACAGATATTTCAGTTATGTGAATCCTTAAAGAATATATTTTCATTAAAATCTTGGAATTAGAGTTTTGGTTTTAATATTTTCTTCAAGGTTTTTTCTTTTTGGTAGGACATGATTTGTCAATTTCTCAAGAATGTGTGCTCTACAATATACATCTTTAATTTGTTATCAAGTTATCAAACATTTGCTTTTTTGTGCTTAACTTACTTAATGTCATTTTGTATTAAGTATTGGACCAAATAGATGACAATTTGTGCATAAGACTGACATGACACTGTCATAACCATGACCAGACCTTGTCACGAACATGAATGAGTCTTTGTGCAGTGTTGTGCATGAGCACGCTAAAAGAGCGGCGTTCATTGAACACGCTCATATTTTTTTGTGAATGGTGAACTTAACGGATCACTTTACAATTAATGAAATTGAACGACGTTCACTCCTGAGAGAGATAACGGCGCTCACATCATCAGCTGACCACAGCAGAGAGAGAGAGGGAGACAGAGCGTGTGAATATTGGCATGGTATAACAACTTTGGTTGATCTGCAGCATGAAGTGTCTGAACTACACTGAAGACTGGAGATTGTGTTGCAGTGTGAAACAGACTGATACATCTTATTCGCTCCTCATTCCCCTGCAGTTCTCATGTATAACGGGGCGTTCAATTTGCCCTGGAAAGTCAGAATTTCGAGTTCAAAATATGTTCAGAAATATGTTTCTGTTCGAGTTTGCTGTAGTGTAAAATTGTTGTGACTTATAGATATGAGTGACTTCAAATTAAAACATGAACATCATGCACCACAGACTTCAGCATCCCTGACGGGAGGAGGTTCTTTTTCAAATCAGATTTTTAAAAAACAGAAGAAATCAACCTGAAATAGCTCATTTTTGGAACTGTGAACTTAGTTCAAAATTCAAAACCGTGAACTATGAATGTGAGCTGGTTTATTTTAATCTGTGGTAACTGAAGTTTGAGAAGCTCTTTTCAAGTGTGAACTTGCACAACACCGTCTTTATGAATGTTGATGACTGTCACTGAGTGTCTTTGGGTAGTTAGTAGATGAAACTGCTCACAACAAAGTCTGTGGATTCATAATAGTTGAAAAAGGCACACTGATTTTGAATTTTTCAAATCTATTTTTGGTTCTTTGAATACTAACTTAGTGCCATTTAGTCCTGTTACACTGGAGAGAAGGCAGACGTCTCTGTGACTGATATCTCCAAAAATCTGCAAATCACACTAAAAATAAGTCCAGATGGATAAATACCAGGCCAGAGGAAAATATGTACTTTTGATTTTGGGGTGAACTGTCCCTAAAACATTTCTATCTAAACCTGTCCTCACATCAAGTCCCTGGCTTGATCTCCTGGCTTGATTTATGGGTGCAGGTGATTAGGATCAGGGGCTCCGAGCCATTTTACAGTCGAGACTACATTTCTTTCATTACAGCTAAAATGTGTCTCCTCCAGATATAGGCTGCTTAACTTCCTCCTCTCCCTTATCCCCTAAATGATCTGGCTGCTGTTCTGCCCATAAACTGCCTTTCCTCTCTGTTCTGTTTGCATTAAGGGCTTCTTCCTAATTAAAGCTTTTGCTTTGTTGATGATGAAGCAGTTTCTCTGGGACAAAGGAATGTTTTGACTCATTCTGCTCTCTTTCTTCATACAGGCCCTGCGCTCGTTATTGGATGTTAAGGATGATGGTTACACTATTAGTTGTTGTGCTGTTGCACCAATTTTAAAAGAGTCCTATTAAGAAAATGTTCTTTTCTCGACATGCAGTCCATACGTATTAGAACGGTGTCACTTTTTATGGTGGTTGGCTCTGTACTTCAGTATATTGGCTTTGAAATGAAACAATGAAGTTAAAGTGCTGACTCTCAGCTTCACTTTGAGGGTGTTTTAATCAGAATCAGGTGAGCTTTGTAGGAAAGGGAGACCCTTTTGTTCACAGACTGTCAAATTTCAGAGAGAAAGTAATCATCAGTTAACATAAACTTAAATTAAATCATCATATTTAAAGGAGCAATGTGTAACAATTGAGCATCCAAAAATGAGGAGGGCAGTCCAAGTAGTGAGTTGGAGTCATACACTGTATATTAAATTGTTGTTTCACCCCCACTCCCTCCTCCCCTAACATGAGGAAGCTAAGGCAGGCTGCAGGAACACCGCAGGAGCGCAAGATAAGTGCAACATCATAATTTCACAATAACATACAAGGTCAAGTCCTCCACTGTACGTTTGTCAATCGTTTATAGCTGTCAGTTGTCTGTCAATGTAAAGTTCAGCCTGTTATCCTGAAAATAAAAGCCTCCTGCTCTGAAATAACACACTCTGGACGATGAGTTCAGTGACTGCCTGTCTCACTTTCTGCCAAACTCCATTAACAGTTTTCTCGTTTTAACCGTTACACGCATCTACTCCTTTTAAAAGATTATTAATGATTTCTTACGACTCATAAACAGACACTTACTCATTCGGCAAACATTCTGCATTAATTTGAACTCAAATAAACACGAAACTGGCAAACAAAAAGTTATTCTGACCCGGAATGGAAATTTCAAAGGACACAGTGACTGTAGCGTTGGTGTGAGAGTAACAAGTATTTCAACTTAATGTTTTCTTAATTTATGATGACATTCATGTTCCTTTTACGATTTATTATAGTAAATATAGCCCATAAAAGATGTCTCCTTTAATAAGTGATTTGGGGTCGGAGCCATGTTCTCTATTCTCTATTTTTGGATCACCTGGTTTTCTTGTGTAATAATGTTTGTATAACTTCAACAGTTTAATACACAGTAAAGTGATATTATTTTTTATACAATATCAATATATTTATATATTACAATATATTCGGGTCGGGTTTGGACAGAATTTTGTCAGGCTTTGGCCTTTTCGGGCTCAACTTTTCAGGCCTGATTAAAGCTCTAATATAATGAGAATGACAAACACTGCAACAAAAGGTACAAAACAATACAGGACTGTGTTACACAAAAACACATAACATTAAAAGGGGGTTTACAGTACTATGCCTCATAATTAATTAATAAATTTGTTATTTTAAGTAGCACAGGCCATGTGTGTGGAAAAGCAGAAATTTTTCAGTGCCAGTCTAACTTAGTTTCAAATACTCCATGCTGAAATTCCAAATTTAGTCCCAATTCAAAAAAATGTATCACTGATCATATCAGCTATCTGTCAACAGTATAAACATTCTTCGGTTCCGAAAATTCTTCTCCCAGGTTTTGGCAATCAGGGGGAAAAAAACAATGGCATTTTAACCAGCACACATCTCAAGCAACTCGCTTTTTCACCAGAGAAGCCCTTGTGTCTTTTTTTTTTTATATCTGTTTCTATCCAAAAAAGTTAGTTGTGCGATGCCTAAAGCATTTCCTGTCTGCAGTGAGACAGAGGGCCACAGCACACTGCTGACACTGACAGGGGGCAGACTGACTGGGCTGCCTGTCTGCCTACAGCTACGTCTCTGGATTTATGAGTAAGTGACTGGGACCACCTCGACAATGAAGTGAGTTATCTATTGGCTGAGTGAGGCTACCCACCTCCTGACATCACGACCGGTCCATTTCTGTGTCAAGAAGCCGAATAAAACATGTAAAGACAGAGTAACAGCTCTATATCCATGGAGTGCTCAGTGTGCCCACTCTCTTACAAAGAAAGGTGCTCACTAGAGCCCTAAAGGGGTCTTTGGCTTGTCCTCAGGACAGTGGTTCCCAGACTTTCTGGCATGTCCTTTTTTCAGAATCTGAAAAAAGTTTGCACCACCATGCCCCACAGTTTTTATCAATCATTAACAATAATTGAGGATGGTACTAATAAAAAAGGCTGGCCCCACAGTTTCGGAACCACTGCCATAGGAGAACTCTTTTGGTTCCTGGTAGAAATTTTTATAAAGGTTCTACCTATAACCCAGCATAAAGGATTATACTAAGAACAATTTGTGCAAGGTTTCACTTTGCAAGAATGTAACCCTCTGGGCCCTTTCCCACCATTTAAGCTCTGGTGCTTGAGCCGATTCTGTTCAAGATCCTTGGAACCTTGGTGCTATCTTGTGAACCAGTTCACTTTTGACCAGTTTTGAGTGGAACCTTTGGAATCAAAGATGTTGCTGCTACCTGTAGTATAGGACACACCTTCTTCGGTTCCTAAGGAAAACCTCTTTGGTTCCAACTGGGAACCAACATTTCAGGTTCTGAGCCAGTTTCTTATCGGTGGAAATGCTCAGAAGTGTTCAAAATGGGATGCATGAAGCAGAAAAGGGCAGGTACCATGTCAGTGGAAGGGTGTCTAAGGGTGTTAACAAGTACCCACCCAGGGTTCAACCGAGAACCTTTTTATACTCCAAGGGTTTCATCTTGAACTCAGCCCAGAGGTTTCTACCATGAACCCTTTTATATTATGGTACAAAGAACCCTTTGACAAAAGAGACCTTCAAGGACTTCAAAACTTTAAAGAATTCTTTCTTCCAAAAAGAGTTCTTTGGATAAAAACAAGATCTCTGTCACAAATCCATTATGAAAAAAAGGCTCTTTAGAGGCAAATGGTTCTGGGTAGAACCTCAGCCCCTCAGAGAGAAACCTTCTGGAAGCCTTAGTGTGTACAATACTGCTATCAAATACTAAATATCAAAATGCACAAATGTCACACAATCACCACGTTATTAATTCCGTTTACACTAGTCGACTCATTATTTCAGGTGCTGCTCTAAACGTATAGATCTGTAGGACAGCAGAACACGGTAAAGCCATTGCGCAATGCATTTGAGATCAGAGCTGCCGCATTCATACCCAGTCAGAAACAAGCACATCCTCATTTTTTTCAAAATGGAAAAAAAAGGATTATTAATCACATTCACTGTTGAATTTATCATTGTAGATTCACTGTACAAAGTCTCCAAAAGATGCTGCAGTTCAAGGATGGATCACAAGGCTCTGAAAGGACTCCGACTGCAGCGGAGACCTCATTTAAACGGCGCAGCTGTAACCCTTCAAGACATAAAAACTTAAAAGAAAATGAAGTCTCTACAACACAGCGTTCCTGAAATGTCTGCAGTGACACCTTTGAGCGAAGAGGCTGGATATACATGCTATAAGAGGCTTATATAAAAACTGGAAAATCAGTAGAAACATGTTTTAATAATGTTTACAATGAACTCGAACTACTGGCAAAGTTCATGTCATTTTTGAATAGCTGAGAGTGTGAGGGATAATGAAATGACAGCTGTAGTTTCTTCAATGCCATACACATGGAATACAGATAATTAATTAAATTCATACTTGAATAGGATAAAATATAAAGCATAACAAAATAAAATAATATATATCGCCATATACTGTCAACCTTGAAAATAAGGAGGACAAAAAAGTCCAAGGAAATTTGACTTTCATACTTTGTTTTCTGCATTCTAGTGACTTTTAAAGACTGAAAATTAGAAAATAGTAAGTAGCCAACTTATTTTTTGGCTGATACATGCCTGCAGATAAACTATAACTGACAGTTACTATCTGGAAAACACAATGGAACTATAGCACTTAGCCTTACCTTGTCCAGTTTCAGATTTGATTACAGTAACCGAAAACAAATATTTTACAAATGTTTTTCTAAGACTATGTTAGTTCAGCTGGTCATAGAACGTGTGCCCTTTTAAAACTTCTTAGAATTTTTCTTTTCCAGAATGTCTATTGAGTATTTCTTTCTCTTTTTGCTCTCCATTTCTCTCTTTGTGTCTCACTCACTGAGGAGGACGTGTTGATACGCACTGTGCAGAGCCAATAACAGGTTGTGAAAATGAAAAGGAAAAAAGGTGTGAAAAAATGGCAGAAGTTCTGGAGAAATCCAGGGCAGTCGTGACCCCAGGAGGAAACCCAGAGAGGGCGATAAAAAACAGGAGTCACCCTGGAAAATCTGGAGTGTTGGCAAAAATGACATTAACACTTATACACCCAGATATAGGTCAGTATTTGTATTTGTGTCAGGTTGAATGGAATGGTTGAAATCTTCACATCAAAAGTTCCACATCTGTGAAACACTGTCTATCAGTGACTGTGTTTGTGCACCAAGCATCATGGATGTAAACACAGAGTCCTCCTCCATTTGCATGTTGCATCCTGTCAGCTCAGAACTGGTCCGCATGTCAAGTGCAACAGTTTGATCCAGGATGTTGTGGATGTTTGTGGGAACAACAGTCTCTGGTTTCCTGTTGCTTGTCCCATTTCATCCCTTTAATTTTCCTGACCAGACATTAACCAGGAGCAGCCTGAAGTCCACACTTTGTCAGCATGACTATTATACCTGCTCTCCTCCGATAGGGTGGTCTGCAGCAGTGCGTCCAGCTGATCTGACTGGTTGTTAAAAGATGCAGCGTGCATTGTTGATGGTCTTAAGATCTGCTGCTCTTTAATCCAAACCTTCCTTTTCCCATGCCTATAACTGTATTTCTGTCATAAGGGATACTTGTTTCAGTTATAAAGAAAAAAAAAAAACAGTTGAAAAGAGAAGTGAAGGTTGGCAGAGCTACCGGCTGTCAACATCTACATGTGCAGCTATGCAAACAGAGATGTGAAAATATTATGAATTAAGAGTTTATTGTTGTTTTTTTGGAACAGTGGAACAATGTGTCATTGCACCTGACAATTAGTGTTTCTGTAAAGGGATTCTAGTTGGTTTGGTGATAGCAATAAATCGTCTGTTTAAACAAAATTTAAATTACTTTTCAAAAAACTGTCTACTGATTAAAACGTCATCTATAGGGCTAGTGGACAAAAGTCAACCTGGTTGCTAGGAGTTGCATGTTGCACAGTTTGCATAATTACCATAATTAGCTCATTATCATATAAAATAGGAAATTGAAAAATCATCACAGACTTTCCAGAATAGGTTAGTTTTAATGATAATGAACTGCATAGTGCATATAAAAGTACCAGAAGATTGTTTTAGCCCCATTGCCGTCTGCTTATTAGCATATTACTCATTAATAACAACATCATGTTTAATGATGTTACTTGATGTTACTCTTTTACTGGTATGCTGTTAACTTACTATAGGTAGGTAGCTCTTTAATTTTCCCTGTGGTTGAAAAATCATCATCACGTTACAGTGGCACCATGGTCATTCTAGACAATACTTGTGATTCCACCAGAAGCGCCACGGCGCATCCCAGAAGTGGCTCTCCACTCTGCTCCGCTTCAAATATACACCGAGCCTATTTTTTTTACGGATGCCGTGTCAATTAGCACACAGCAGATCAAACAGGCAGGAAGTCAGACCCAAAAAAGGCAGGGAGAATCAGGTTAATTTTCAAAATAAAAGAGCCCAAGCAGACTCACAATCATAAGGACAGACAGAAAAGAAACTATTTCACCATGTAGCCTGTTTATCCATGGTAGAAGCACAAAGAGCAAGGAAAGAGGACCTAATCAACAAAATCTCAGCAAGTAAACATAATCAGGCGGGCAGAAATGCTCCGCTGCTGAAACGCTTCTGAAACGCTGCTGGCGGGGCTTGCAGAGGTGCAGAGGAAGGATCAGAACCGTGGTGCAGACGTGCTGTGAAAACAAAGAAAAACAAAAACTAGGCAATACAATAAAACATACTAAGAATATACTTCAGCAGAAACTGAAATATAAAAAATGTAAAAAAAAAAAAAAAAAAAAAAAAAAAAAAAAAAAAAAAAAAAAAAAAAAAAAAAAAAAAAAAAAAAAAAAAAAAAAAAAAAAAAAAAAAAAGTGTAGAACAGAGCAAACTGTAATAAACAGTATGCATTAATAAAATTGAGGTATGAATTGTGCAAAATAAATGTTAAAAAGCAGTACAAACAAAATCAACATGTATAGTTATTATTATAAAATGTGAAATATATAGTATATAATTAGAGTTTTGGACAGCTAATTAGTTCATTATCATTATTCAAATTGCCCAACATGCAACCAAGCTCAGTCTCATCTATGAAGCCTACAGGTGACATTTTAATCAAAAAACATCACTGGAAACAACATAGCTGGGTTCCATGTTGGCCAGCAGTGTTGTATATATGAAATGTTATAATTAAAATGTCATCTATAGGCTTCGTAGATGAGATGAAGCTTGGTTGCTAAGAGTTAAATGCTGGGAAATAGAGTAAATAGCATAATGAGAGTAATAAGAGTCCATGCTTGTGATGCTCAGGAATCCCAAATCCTTGAATGTTTCATAACATGTAAAAACAATGAAGCAAAAGTAGAGACATGAAACTGTATTTTAGTTAACCTGATTACCACCTAGTTCATGTTTGCAACACAACAAACTTGTGTTTGGTAGCAAATCTGAATACCTGAACACTTTTTACCATTATGTTTGTTTGTTTTTTACTATTATCCTACTGCTAACACAGTAACGTAATAGTAACAACAACATACTAGTAAAAAAGTAAAAAAATATTTAATTAAATATGATGTTGATTATGATTAATATCCCACTGAGGGCATGAGAAAAGGGCTAGAAATATTTTCTTACATTTGATATGCACTATGCAGCTCATTAAACATGCTCATGAAAATAAATGAATTCCTATCCCTATCCCTGTCTCTGTAGGGATCCTCTCCATAATGTTGCCACAAACAATCTCAAACTGTCAGTTACAAAACTCTTAGTGGACACACTTTGATTGGTGCAGTTATAATAAGGATCACACTGCAGGCCGTTTTATGGTTTCTGGCTGCAGCGCTCTCACTCAGTGCTGGACCAGTTTCAAAAAATGTCGCCCCCAAAAGAACATGGGAAATTTGGTTGAAAAACACCTGAGTGGCCCTTTAAACCATGGCTGGGTAATGAAGGAACAAAAGAGGAACCTGGCTAAGGAGGAAGTAGGCGTGTCTGTCTTCATTCCAGTGATTCTACACAAAGACAGAAGAGTGAATGCTGCCCTGCTGCTTCTTTATCTTTACACAGCAGAGCTCCTGCAGTCTCCCCCCCCCACCCCCTCACCCCCCGTGCACAGCAGACAGGTATCACATATGGACAATAAAAAGCAAAGGATCAAAGCAGTGGGTATGTTGGAAATACATTTGTCCAGTGAAAGCTCAAATGCTATGTAATTATAGAGGGTAAGTAAAGGTTCAAGTGAGGCATATAGAAAAGTGTGAGATGAAAAATCATGTCAGGATGGTGAATCAGTCCATCACAGGGGGCAAATGCATTTCTTTATAATGAATTGTTGAAGAAAAAAAAACACAACAAACGTCTGAAAAGGCAACTCAGCCTGGGTACAGGGGGTTTCAGTTGAGTTTTATGACAGGCAGATAATAGAATGACAAGTAAAGCTGTAGATACTTAAAAAAAAAGAAGAAGAAGAAGAAGAAGAAGCCATTTTTAACTTTTCCATAGATCTTTGTTGGCATTCAGAAACTCATTAGATTTCGATTCAAAATGTGCAGAATAAAAACTGCGAGATAAACTCAAAGTAATGTTCTCCTCAAATGTTATGACATTTTAGGAAAAAAAAGCCTCAACACAATTCACACGATGGTTCAAAGATATGAGAAACACAGAGAAGAGGAGGAGGAGGAGGAGGAGGAGGAGGAGCCTAATGACTGTTAGAGCAGATAAATACCAGCTCAGGTGGAAACGAACCTGAGAGAAACACAGGTGGACCGTTAAAGGAACAGTTCACATTATTTAAAGTGTGGTTGTATGAGTCAGTGTATTACCTGAGTAGGAAGCTGAGCAATGTATACTCTTAGAAATAAAGGTGATAACTAGAACCATAAAGGGTTCTTTGAATTGTGCCTATAGGAGAACCCTTTTTGTTTTCTGTCAGAACCTTTTTATAAAAGTTCTACTTGAAACCTTTTCAGAGACTTGTGAGGTTAAACCAAGAACCATCTGTGAAAGGCTCCACCCAAAACCACCTAAGGAAGGTTCTACATGAACCCTTCTATAGTGTAACAGTTCCTAGGAGAACCCTCTCTGGATGCTCTATCCAGATCCTTTCCACCCTCTCAGGGTGCCATCGAGAGCCCACTCAGGGGCAACAAGCTTTAATCTAGAACACATTCAGGTTCATGGGGTTCTATCAAGAACCTTTTTGTATTCCAAGGGTTTTATCTAGAACACATTCAGGGGGTTCTAACGAGAACTTTTTTATATTCAAGGCTTTTATCTAGAACACATTCAGGTGGTTCTGTTGAGGACCTTTTTATGTTCCAAGTGTTTGATCTAGCACACACTCAGGGTGTTCTATCAAGAACCTTTTATATATTGAAAGGTTTTATCTGGAACACATTGAAAGGATTCTGTTGAAAATCTTTCTATATTCCAAGAGTTTTATGTAGTTTGATGAAACCTTTAACAAACCCTCTCATCAAAAAAGGGTTCTTCAGAAGCAAAGGGCAATGGAGTAGAACCTAAACCCTTCAGGAAGAACCCTTTTGAACTCTTATGTTTAAGAGTGTATCAGTGTGGACAGGATCAGCTGCAAATCATATTATAAAAAATCTTTATTAGTTGAAGTGTACGCTAACTTCACCTTGCTGTCAGAGGACAGAAAACTACTGCTATAAGTCAAACCAACCAGACTCCTTTGGACATAACAGTAATTTTACCAGATCGTGAGAGTTGCTGGTCCACTGCTGCCTCGATTGGTGCGTTTGATTGTGTTATTGTGTGACTTCTGTGCTTTAAAGGCTTCATTCAGATTCAGTTAAGTCGCACAATAACACAAATATACCAACAGATCAAGGCAGTGGAAGTGTCACTCAACATTTTTAAGCTATTTGAACTTGTAAACAAATTTTAAGTTCTCACACCTCATGATAATCAATTAATTTGAGCATTTGGTTTTAAATATATGATGGAAACTTGCTGAATGTCTCTTATACACTTCAATATGTCTTCTTTTCACAGTCATGAAAACACTGAACAATGATGAAGGTCAGTATTGAATTCACTCTGTACACCCTTAATAAATTATGAGGGAAAAATGTAAAAAATGTAAAATATTGGAATTATCTTTTAAAGAAGGGTTTTATCAATGCAGCTTTCATTATAGATGTGAACATAAAGCATTAAAGCTGCTGACAGGTGATGTTGGCTGTGGTCTGTCTGTTGTCTTGAAGGTGCACACATGCTTATTTACAAATGAACACAGTGTGAATGTCAGTCGTGTGGACCGACAGCTAACTCGTCCATCGGACAGCTTAGGCGACTTTTAATTTAAAGACATCAAAGCTACGCGGACCCGCAGGGGGAAACACAATCAGTTTACTGTTTGCTTGACAGCAAATCACGTTGCACTTAACTCTGATGGTATGCTCCGTCGTCTCTGGTGGTCCGAGCAGCCGAGAGCTCACAGTGAAATGAAAAGATATTAACTCAAGCTGCAGCTCCACCTCATCCATCATAAAAAACAGAGAAGGATACAACAAATAGAGGAAAGAGATGATGTGTCTTACTGTATGCTGTGGCATGAGGAAAAATAATAACAATAAACTATATGTCTGTGGCGCCTTTTAAAAGCAGAGCTAAGGTGCTTCACAGAATGAAATACCAAACTACGTATATGGGTGCAAAGATGGCAAATCATAGAGAAATAAAACCACAAATTTTACAAATCATCACGAGCAGTAAATGCAATAAAGAAAGCTCATTTTCACACTTCCAGTTCAGAGTGATTTGCGACCAGGTTGCATATCTTGGAGTAAAAGTAACACGACTTATTCAAGGCAAACATTTCTGCCCTAGTTGATAGTGTCAAATAATCTTTAATATATTGGAAGTCTCTACTCCTGTCCCTTATGTAAACGTGCTCCCAAAGTTTTGGTACTTCTTCCAGTGTTTGTTTTTATACCTATGTCACTTTTCACTTCGATGTCTTTTTATTTAGGATGGTAAAGTACCACACATTGAAAAGAAACACTTACAAAAATCCAAGGTCTTGCCAAACTTCCAAGCATATTACTGGGCAGCAAATTTCAGAGGCCTTCAGCACTGGACACCACCAGATCAGGGACATACAATCCCTCTCTGGGTCCACCTAGAGTCAGAATCATGCTAACCTGTCACTTTGTCCTCATTACTATGCTGCTCTCTTCCATTTCCTGTAAGAAAATGTGGCAGTAATCCAGTGGTAAAACATTCACTCAGAATCTGGAATCAATTCTGATTAGACTTTAATTTGAATCATCTGTCCTTATGTGGTCTGATGTCTCAAAATATAAAGTTTCACCCTTCATTAACTGTTGGAGCCTTTAGTGTTTGGCATACACCACTGGGGCTATCGGCCTTGTCACAGCTATACATCGATGGCACATTTGCCTCATTTAACCAGCTTAAAGAAAAGTTTAAGATACTATCAACTCAATTTTTCTGCTATCTGCAAGTTAGGGATTTTATATGCAAAAAACACACAGACACCCCAGTATGCCCACAGGAGCACCTCTAGAGGATATGCTCAACTTAAATAAGGCTTCTAAAGGTGTAATTTCAGTCAGATACTGGATCATCAATGACTTCCTGAAACCTCCAGCTTCTTTCAAGGCATTGTGGGAGGGGGATCTGAGGGAGGAATTTGATGGGGAGACATGACACTGTATTCTAAATAGGATCCACTCCTCTTCATTTAGAGCAAGGCACTGTCACACACAGTTCAAGGTAGTGCACCTCGTTCATTGGTCTATAGGGATAAACTTGGAAACATATTCCCTCATACTGACCCTACCTGCCCTGGTTGTAAACTCGATTGTCAGATTTCTGGGGGTCTGTTTTTAAAATGTTTTTCTGAGGTCTTTGGATTTGATTTTCAACCTTGCCCCCTTACAGCTATCTTTGGGATTTTACCAGCGGACTATCCTTTGTCACACACTCAGTCTGATACAGTAGCATACGACACTCTTTTGGCAAGACGGGTCATTTTGTTCAATTGGAAACTCGGCCCTCTTACAATCATTGGGGTCAGAGACTTTATTGGGCTGCCTTAAACTGGAGAAACTTAAATTTAGCTCCCGTGGAAAACCTGAATTTATAAGACCAGTTCTCCATTCTGGGTCTACTTCGAGCATGTCACCCTGTGAGCCTTTAAAAAAACAAACAAACAAAAAAACAACTTCTTTCTCCCTACTCTTTCGCTTTTGTCACTCTATATCTAATGTTGTGTACCCCTGGATATGATGTGAAATCATTTTGCTTGTTTGTTTTATTTTAAATTAATTTACTCATTCTCTATTTTATTTTATTTTGTTATTTCAAGACGTGTAAATGAGTGTTAATGTTATTGTGCACTTGTTTTGCTGGTTGCTGTGTGTGATCACTGCCTTGTTATATGACAAAAATCAAATATAATTATAAAAATGAGATCCCATTAAGTAATGAAACATACAGGGAAAATATATGGTACAACTTTATATTACAGAGCTTGTGATATGCATGAGTTAATAGGTGATGAGGCCCTAATATGCTTATAACATTAATATGTGTTAATAAGAATATGTAAGTCTAATAATAGCATAATAAACATGTTTATGGTTAGATTGTGAGATTATAAACCTTAAAAGAAACTTGTTAACAGTTTATACAGTGGCTGAGTTTCTTAAACTTGTTTACAATAGCATTACAAACATTTGTTGGGTTTAATTAACTTACCTATTTTGTCATTGTTAGGCCTTTTCTAAGTTTTTGTTGTTGCTTTATTAAGATTTCTACATGCTTTATTATGCATTTATTAACATTTAACTATGCTTTTTGGAGTAGTGGATCTAAAGTGTGAACAGTGCTTACTAAGCTTAATTAATCCTTTATTATACACTTTTTAATAGTTAACTACCAGCTCTAAAGTGTGTAAAAGGTTAATTAATCCCTTATTATGCAGCTGTTAACAGCTACCCATGATTTTTTTTTAATTTACTATTTTCAGGCTTTTCCCCTCTGCTATGAGCTGCTAATACATTCATAATGAAGTATGTAGAAATCTTAATAAAGCAAAAACAAAAGCTTAATAAAGGTTTAACTATGACATAATAGGTAAGTTAGTTTAACTCAATAAATGTATTGGTAATGCTATTATAAACAAATATCAGAAACTAAGGCTTTTATTTATTTATGAATTCAAGTATATTATTTATTTTATTTACAAATGTCAGTCTGTGAATCACAGCTACAGAAAGTAAATCAGATCAGACTGGATACAAAATGTTGACACATATATTGTGGAATTATTTTAAAGTTTGCCTGTATTTTCCTTACTCAGTTTCTGAAAGCTAGGGTTTTGGGGTTTTTTTTGCAAAATGTGCAAGATTGTCTTGAATGTTAACTAAGAGAGGATCAATAGCTACTAAAATGGGACCAAAAGTCCAAAACAGCACTAACAAAGTGTTAAAAGGAGAAAAGAGGTTGATGTCCCCAATGTGTCAACCACAAGTCAGTCCCTTGTTCCTCATGCAAGAGCAGTTTTAACACAGTTGTAACAACAGCTGAATATCGACATCACCCTACAGTCACCTCATGATGTCCCTGTTTCTTTCTACAGCTACATTCTGAAGTGACACAAGCATGGACTGCACTGGACCATGTACTGTAGGCAACACACTGACTATGGATAAGCACCTCGTACGACCCCACTTGATATAATTTGGACTGTCCCTTTAAGTTGCCATGAACTCATGCAGACATTTGTCTTCTGTTTGGGAATGATACATCAAATGGAGCATTTGAAGTTGATTAACTGTCACAGTAATGGAACTTGTGCAGTCAGGACAAGGCTAAAGTGGATGTAGTCCAAATCTGGGACCACATTACCCAAAACATGGACATTCACTCAGTAGCTCATAATTTTTTCACACAAAGTTAGAAAGTTGAAAATCAAAAATGCACCAGAAAGGAGCAAAACGTCTTAGTGACTGTAAAAAGAGAAATGTTAACCAGCTTTTAAATATTAACCACATGGATAACACACAAATGAATTAGGTTTAAAGAACCTTTGTTGTCAGGGTTTGGGGTTATAATTTAGGATTTGGTTGGCAGGGTTTGTTCCCTGTTTTATTTTGAAGTTCTTGCCTTTTCTCTTGTTTCTGTTGCTTCTTTTCATGTCTTTGTCCTTTTCATGCCTCTTTGATTATTTATTAGGTGCACCTGTCCTTGATTTGCCTTCACATGTATTTAGTCTGTGTGTTCCCCTCTTTTTTCCAGTTTGTCTTAGTACTGTGTGTCAAGTGCCCTAGCCATTTCCTAGTATCTTCCCCAGGGTTGGACTTTGTTTTTTTTTTGGACTTTCTGCCTGTTTATATGGACTCTTGAGAACTGACCCAAAAAGCAGAGCAGGACAGGCAGAGAGCTGCAGTTCAAATGTTTTAATGTGCAGAATAAAAACACAAAAAGGCTTACAGATGGTCAGGCAGGTATAGGTCAAAACCAGGGAAAATCCAAAGTCCAAAACAGGCAAGAGTCCAAAAAACAAAGTCCAGCACAAGGAGAAAATGGTGGGCAATGGCTAGGACACTAGATGTGAAGGATAAAGACGAACTGGCAAAGACAAGAGGGAAACACACAGACTAAATACACAGGGAGGTTAATCAGGGACAGGTGAAACTTATCAGTAGTCCAAAAAGGAGGGTAAAAAGACAAAAACAGGAAGTAAAGCAGCAAAAAGAAAAAAGAAAAAAAAAATCATTACAAAAATACTACTGAATTAAACAGTAGTCTGCTATATATATACTGTATCGTCCCAACAGTGGAAAATAATTCATGTTTTTCCAGATGTTTTACTAAGTTGCAAAGAAGACTGCTTACCATCTGGTGAGTTCTTACTTAACATTTTCTTTCTGTATGAGTGACTGAAATGTCTCAGTTCTGAAAGTCTGAAAGGACTTCACGCAATTGATGGATGGTTTCTATAAAAGCAGCAAGGCATCATTGCAACTTAATATCAGTAGTAAATTATCACTGTAATTACATAGATTTAAACTGATGGGGAACACAGGTTGTGGCCAGTTGCTAGGTGACAATAAATTGTTACTGGTTCAAAGCTGAACTATTTTATTGTGTTTTTTTTTTTTTCTTTTCTGTTACTTGATTTCTCACCTGCAGTATTGTTGGAAACTCTGCTGTGTCAGGAGCCTGTAGAGAGTCCCATTCAAATCAGCCAGTGATTTAAAGTGCTTTTAAATAAGGCACAGTGCAGATGGGAAGTGCACATAATAGAAATTTAAAGTTGCCACGCAGGTTTGACAGCAGCTGGATGCAGTTAATTAAAGGCAGTAATTTGTTTTGGGAGGTTTTGTTGGACTGGAGAAGATGTGCTCGTGGGCAGTTGGAGGAGGTATCTGATTTTAAGGCTGCCAGGACCTGCTCTTACCTTGTTGGCCTTAGGTTATGATTTAATAGGTTTTAATTGTCCATTACTATGCACACTGCAGTTGGTAGAGCTCGGTTTTGTTTGGTTATTTTTGGAGTGTGTGTGTGTGTGTGTGTGTGTGTGTGTGTGTGGGTGTGTTGTGGTACATTACTCTTATAGCCAAAAATGTGTTTAGTGAGCTCAGTGTGGTCATGACGTTTGAGTCCAACTGATAGTTGAATAAAGTTTGAAGAAATTCCCTTCAAGCATTCTTGAGATATCGCGTTCACAAGAACGGGACAGGCATGATGTCACGGTGACCTTGGCCTTTAACCTTTGGCTCAAAGATGAACTGATTAAGTTTTTGTGTCAAAGTGAACATTTGTATAAAGTTTGAAGAAATTCCCTCAAAGTGTTCCTGAGATATCGCATTCACAAGAATGGGATGACCTGAAAAACTAAAGCCTCCCACCATAAAAACATACAACCATAAAAGTCATAAAAACAGGTTTTCCCAAGAATTCTGAATCACAGGGGTCCTTCAGCATACAGTCATGAATGTGCACAAAAGAAATTAGGCTGATCGGTCCAGTAGTATTCAAGATTAGCTCTGGACAAGATGATCATGCGTGCACACGCGGAAGCAATCGCACGATCCCTTGGCGTGAATTATCATAATATCTAAAAATAACGGCCTATAGATAAGATCACACTCTCTCTGAGTTTGCAAAATGACTTTCAAACATAATTATCATGAATGTTAATATCTTATTGTCAAACCATTTGGTCCAGTCTGCAGCAGAAGGTCCAGAGAATAGAGCATAAATCAGGAGCACGTTCACCAGCTCTCCAGTGCTGAGCATTTCCTTCAGGACTGATCAGCTAACGGTCCCACTCTCTCTCTCAGCTCCACAGCACCACACTATAGCCTCGGGGAGGGAGGGGATAAAGTAGTTGCTGGAAATGTTATATGATTTTGAAAACTCTTAATATTTAACACCTAAACCAGGGGCCTGCAACTTTAACTATTAAAAGAGCCATTTTGGGCTGCAAAAGAAAAAATAAATCTGTCTGAAGCCTCGACTGGTAGATTCTCTGTTTTCCTCTGAGACCTTTTCTCATTTTGGATTTGGCGTCCGTAGCTAGCCTGGTGAGTCAGGACTAGCCACCAGCTTAATTTAGAGGAGGAGGAAGGACGAAGGAGCTGAGCTGTAGACAAAAACTGTTGCGCAGTTTAGTTTATGAAACATTAAAACTTATTTTTCATTCAGTGTGTATGCTATGAATTTTTACAACTGGAGAACACAAGAATTAACCTGATGTGCCAGATGGTTTGTTACAGAGAACCATCTGGGAAGCTGTCTATAGAAATTGTTCGGAAAAGGGCAAGTACTTTCAAAAGAAATGCCTAGCAGGTGATTGGATAAACTATCTGACAAAACTGGCTAGAAGATGAGAAAAAACACTCAATCAATAAAAGCTTTCAGTGTCGTCCTTTGCTCTTCATTCAGGGAAGAAATACTCTCCAATTCTGATATAACCGATGCTATCACAGTATCTACACTTACCTCTTCAGGAGCCGCCATTGTTTGTTCGAGATGAGTCGCTTCCATGGATGCTTTTCGCTGTCGGCGCACCTAAAAACCATGCCCGTAGCTGCCTGTACTCCCTCCGACGACACTGATTGGCTTGCAGCACCTCTGGAAACAGACACAAATGGATAATTTGAACCCTGGTGGGATGGATTCTTGCAAGCTCTCATGATCTTGTGAATCCAGCTGCCTCAGGCCTACAACAATAACTGGAAATTTAAAAAAATAATTGTAGGTCCAAAGAGGCTCATGCTGCTCCAGAGCTGCAGGTTGGTGACCACTGACCTACACCAACCCTGCAGTGAAAGTTGAGAACAGAAGCAACCGTGATTTTTTCTTTTCTTTCTTTCTTTCTTTTTTTTTTTTAATCACATCCAAAGAACTAGCAACACGTTTGGTCACTGTGTTCTCCCCTCTGGTTTACAGACTGCCAGGCGTCAGGCATCAGACCAGCTGGCACTCTGAGGCCACCAGCCTCAAGAGAGATGCTGTGTGATGTGTTGGCCCTGCACAGTCAATATCCTGTAATCCATTAGACAATAAGTACAGATAGCATAGTATATCCATCCTAAAGGGACCAATTTTACACAAGGTTAGTTTACTTGTCATGGTCTGCACCACTCAGCCTGTAAAAACACTTGCACGATGTCCTCAAGAGGAGCTTTGTGAAGTCTGAGAAAATAACCTAGGTGATGTCATCATCATCTTGGGTTTGAAGACTGTAATGTTTTCAATTATTTGCATCTAACAGGAAGGCAGGGTCTAATGAAGGGACAGTATGGATAAGACTATCTTGTCTTTCCACTGAGTATGAAACTGGAGGCAGCAGCTGGTTAGTTCAAACCACCTGCATGATGGCTGCCTCGCTGCAGGTGGCACGCGTGTGGTGGCCACACAGGCTGCGTTTCTGTTGTGAGGCTGCTGCTGAAAGCCCGATCTATCTACACTGAGTCTGCAGGGGAGGAAAGAGGTGTATTCAGAAAGTGACTCAGAAAGAGAGGCAGAGACGGAGAGAGAGAGAGAAAAAGAACAACGCTGCCCTGCACATGACACTGTAGTAAAGGTGTTATGTTGCTGGTATGATGTTGATGACAGTTAGCAGATCATTTTCACTGTGCCTTTTTGCAAAGAATCGTGCGTCGCGTGGAAATAAAATTTTTTAAAAAATCTGATTCTCGAGCTGAAGCGTGGCTGCAGTGAGCAGTGTTGCTCACACAATTTGCGAGGCTGCTCTAACCTGTTAATATGCACACCGAAATAAAAACCAACGGGTAACACCACACACTGCACAAGCATGTCATATGAACCGGTTGTTAGCTCAGAACAAAATGGGGAAACAGCTTGTCTGGCTCTGTCAGAGGGAATCTGTCCACCAGCTCCTCTCAATGATAATGACATCTTCACAAAACAGTTCAGTTCAGTTTTGTACAGATCAAACCAGTAATTTGTAATGTATTGGTGAGCTTTTGGTCAGATTTTTTGTTTGTGTTTGTCCACCTACTGATCCTGAGTCCAATATTCACCCTTTTTAAAAAACAAAAAAACAAAAAACAAAACTCTGGCCAGCAGTGGATCTGCAAGCCACAGAAAAACAAACACTGAGCTGAAAGACACTGAAACATTCACCGGACATGAGCTCTTGCTCTCGAACAGATCAATAAAACATATTTCTCAGATCTATTCAGTTGCCGATGAGCTAATGCCACAGCAACACAAGTCAAAGTAAAGCTGGGGAAGAGGAAAGAAAAAAGAAAGAGAAAAAAATGGAAGGTAAAAAAAGGCAAAGGGGGAAGAAATATACAGCGGTGGAAAGAGTACTGAAAATCTGTACTCAAATACAAGTACTGTTACATTACTAGAATATTACTCAATTACAAGCACAAGTACTGATGTTAGAAAAATACGTAAGTAAAAGTACAAAGTGTTCTTCTCAAAAACTACTCAGAGTATTAGTTACTCTTTAACCATTGACCCCAAGGGTGGATGGATGAAGCAAACACAGAACTTTCCCAGGAGACAGAGGTTCGTGTCCCGTGTGAAACCAAAACACTATTTAAAGTTACAAGGTACATAACGTTGTGAGTCACGTGATTTTTGTCATGTGACTTTCATGTTGTGAGTCGCTTCAGTGGCATAATGTAGTTACTGTTACCCCCAAATATGGTCTCATCCTAAACCTGGCCAAGCACTTTCTGTGCCTAAACCAAACCAAACTGTGACCGTTTCACAACATTAATCCTGCATTAAAAAGGTGCAAGCTAATCACTCTAACTAGCTACATGTGGCTTCTCCTGTGGGCAGGGCCGCTAATGAATGTATAGTGCCACCCCCTCGATTAAGGGGATTGGTTCCTTAGGTTCATGATGTCATATACACAGCCTGACTGAATCTGTTTTTTTGAGACTGCCCTTGTTCACTGCAGTTTCAAAGCAATAAATGCTCAGACATGGTGTTTACTGGTAATTTCGCTCTTGTTATGTCTTGTAACAGATGAAAAACACCACATGAACATGCTAACAAGGTTAAAAACCCGATTTTCACTGGAGGGGGGGCTTTAAGTCTTGCTGTCTTGCTGTTTCTAAAAATCTTTTGTCACCTTAAAGCTATAGTTGGTAATCCTGTTCAGAAACACTTTTTGTTATACTGGGTGAAATGGTCCTTCCATCCTAAGAGTAGTAGACCTCTGTGTCAGCTGCAGGCCTGTAAAAACTCTGACCAATCCCTGCCATTCGGTCCGAATGGAAAGGAACCAATCAGATGCCTTCATGTCTCGTCCTGCCCACGCCCCCCTCTGTCCCTCCCTCCTCCCCGTGCGCACTCCTCACGTTTCACTGTTGCAAATATTCAGCACACTCCTCAGCAGAAATACCAAGTTAACAGGAGAATAAGTTCATAAGAGTACTATAGCAGAGAAAATACAGCCAAAAATACCACTTCCAGCGTTACTTGTAACGGCTCGCCCTGCTAAACAGGCAAAGAAAAGAAAGCTGGAGGCAGAAAAAGGCTGCGACCGAAAAGGCTCTGGATAAAACTAGAGGACAAACCAGAGTCAACATCGGTGCAGCCTTTGAGTGGTGGAGACAACTGAGGCATCTGAGGGGCCTGAAAAGTGATGCAGAGGTTGCTGTATTTCTGTTGGACAGGTAATTATTTGTTTTGCTTCAGGGGGATTTGTTATTTTCATGAAATATGTAACGTTTGCCAACTTAGCTACTTTTGTAGCTCGTATTAGCCCAATGCTAACATTAGCTTCTCTGTCTGTGTAAGCCGGTCGTCGGTACATACTGTTTATCTAACTTATAGGATCTGTGCTTCCTGCACGGAGCATTGAGCGTTTTTACTCGACGTGGGGCATGGTTTTGGACGGAGCACTGACGGGAGGAGGAGGAGGTCTTGGATCTTAGAGGACGTGCCACTTTCAAATCTTGCTAGCTCTCCAAGAGGACGTGACACTTTCAAATCTTGATAGCTCTCCGACATTACCAACTATAGCTTTAAAGCAGTGGTTCCCAAACTTTTTCTGGCATGGACCCCTTTCGGAAACACCAACAGACGTTCGAGCCCCACCCCACCCCAAAATTTGTAATCAATCATTAACAATAATTGGGGATGGAACTGAATTCAAAAGTTGAATTTTAGTGAAATAAAGGTCAGCAGGATAGAATTAGCAAACTTCTGTTTGTTTATTTCTCTTACATAGGTCAGATTCATTCAACTTCATTTTACTTTTCCTGGTCTTCCACACCCCCCATGCAGTGGCCCTGCGCTCCCCCAGTTTGGGAACCACCACCTTAAAGGCTCTTTCACTCCGCTGTGTGACAACACCCTGACATCCACCTATGTGCAAGAGAATTTCCCTGAAAAGTAAAGCGTTATTAAGGGTGTCAGCAGCCGCTGCAGTCTTACGGCGTGTACCCACCAAACGCGATGGAGGCGATGAAATCGCGTGTCAAATGAAATCGCGTCGCGCTCCACGCTCCAGTTTTGACGCTGGTCCAATATGCCAAAAAACGCCTCATCGCGGTGCGAGGCGGTGTGAGCTCGGCGAGTTCCACCGTCTCCTGCAGGAGCTCCGCCTAGACGACGGCCGGTTCCAGCGGTACTTCAGGCTGACTGTTGCCCAGTTTGAAGACCTGCTAGCCAGGGTTGGTGCCAGGATCTCCCGCCTGGATACCAACTACCGGCGCTCCGGTGAGTTTCAGTTTATCGGTTTGTCAAATTCAATCAATCAATATTCACCGTAGTTGGCAAGACTCCGACCTGGAGGTTTAGCTGCTGCCCAGAACTAGTGCTTCATAGCCGGCCATAACCTCGTTGTTACCCAGTGGTAAACAATGGCTAAAAAAAAAAGAAAAAAGGATCTACGTGTGTGAAAGAGCCAGGATTGATGTGTGTGTGTGTGTGTGTGTGTGTGTGTGTGTGTGTCCGTACGTCAGCACGTCGGTGACGATCTCAACGCTGATAGGCTGTCGCGGCGCATCTTCACGCAAATTCGCCGCAAAAGTTCAATTATTTCAACTCGAGTGATGAAGCGTCATCGCGCCGGGCGACGCGATGGAAACGATTTTCGCGGCCAATGCATCCATCGCGCCGCGCTATCGCGTTCATCGCATCGCCCGGTGCGATGACGCGTCTAATCACGTCTTTGCATTGACTTTACATGTAATCTCGATGCGCGACAACGCGTCATCGCGTTTGGTGGGTACACGCCGTTAGGCTACGATGACAGGCAGCTGCTTCCATGAACATCAAAGCATCGGCACAACCCACCCAGAAGTCCACAACACGGATACTAGTTTGGTAGAAATGTTGTCCCAGGCCCAGTTTTGCATCTGGCTGTCTGCTTGCCTGTGGCCTCTGCGGTGTTTTCCAGCTCTGGGTAAATCAGACACAGTCAGGCAGCGACCACCAGAAGTTCAGTGTGGTAAATTTTGAGCAGCAGAGCAAAATCATTCATGTGGGCAGCAACCGCTTCTTGCCCCTACCGCCGTGATCGAAACTGCTTCCCTTCTGCCACCTTCCCTTCATTGAAAAGACTGGATGTGGTGAGTTGTTGCACGATGGTGTGAAAAAGCATTAATATTGAACCTTTTTTTTACTATATAACATAATTCTCTGGACACCCAGTTTCATTCTTTTCCTGTGTAGTTAAAAAATAACTGATAATGATTTTGATGATTTGATTTTGTGTATCAGTGAATACATTCTAAATGCCACATTTAGTCACCCACCTTTTACATTCTGTATCAACTCTGCTAACCTGTTTGCATGCTTGATTTCTATAGAAGACCTTGAAAACAGATATTATGTAAATAAATCATATTTTCCGTCTTTCACTCTGCGTTTAGGCTTTTCATGAGCCTTAAGGTTTTTGCTTTAAAATATGCAAAACATTCAGCCTAGACTAATAAAGTGTACAATGATTTGATGAAACTTTCACATTTTTCTTAAACGATATTCATCAAATACTGTGCTGCTGCTGTCATTTGGATCGATAGTGTGGGAGGAATTTTAGATGTTCTTTAGTGAAAGTAAGAAATAAGATTCAACTTAATCATTTCAAACACATAAGCAGTGTAAGGAGTGTTTTGCTCGTGAGGAGGCTCTTTACAATAATAACAATGAATGACTCACACTGGATTTAGCTTCATCAACACATACCTTATAAATAAAACTAAAGATTTTTTATTATACTTCATAAAATATGTTTGACTTTGTCAGAAGGGCATGACACAAAGTAGACTCCCCAGATGTTCTGAATGTGTTCTCACAATACTGACTCATGATAGAAGCACGTCTATCCTGTCTTTATGCTAACTTTGAATTAAAGTTAGAAACCTTGAAAAAAACTTAAGATGCCAAGTCAAGTTTAGGGTCATCACTGAGGAAGTAACCATCAACCAAGGGAGTTACAGGAAGCAATCTGGAGAAGTTAGTTCCAAATGAAATAACAATAATAATATTTTTTAAAAACTACAAATATCTTATTATCGATGAATCACATGACTGCGATGACATCCTCATACACCAGAATAGGGCAATTGTCAATTAGTCCCAAAACGAAACAGATTACCAGTGGAGACCACGGCAGCGACAGGATTAGTGGACCTTAAAAGGTGTAGTTAGCGATGTGGGAGAAAACGAGTAGAGAGGTTGTATTTGAAGTGTAAATGAATACAGACCCACCCCTCTCTTCATACTCCACCCCGGGCTCTACCCCCGAAGTTCATGGAAACGGCCGTAGAAACTAAAGCAGCAGTAAAGCAGCTGAAATAGCCAAGTTGTGAGTTAGCACACTGCTAAGCCGCAAAGCTAAGGTTAGCTGACCCGTCAGACAACTGTACCCACAACTCGACTGCTATTATAAATAGATAACATCACAACAACAG
>JAJHUR010100726.1:0-16157 GCA_027495735.1 Lutjanus campechanus | reverse complement strand
CTCAGCTGTATGATTTTGGTGATGTGTTAATCCTTCCTTTGAGACAGACCTATTCCAACTGAGGAAATAGAAGCTGCCTCATTACCACCAGTGAAAGAAAAAAAAAATATCTCCATGGTAAATCATAATTATGAGATTAAAAAAAGTCAAAATTGTTAGATAAAAAGAATTATAAATATAATAATTTTTAAAAATCTTTAAAAGTTATATATGACAAAGATATGAGATTTTAAAAAAAAGTTAATTTTATAATTGTTACATTTTATATCATAATTATGACTTTAAATCTCATAATTGTGACTTTTAATCTCACAGTTTCAATTTGTTATCTCATAGTTTACATTTTATCTCATTTCATTTTTTTTTTAATCTCATAATTATGACTGATTTCGATTTAAACTTTTTATCTTATAATTTACTTTTTATTTCATAATTTTGACTTTTAATGTCATAATTTTGACTTTTTTTAATCTCATGATTATGACTGACAACTGTCAGCCTACTTCTGCCTGTAAAAGAAAAAAAAACATCCCCATGGTAAAGGGCAGAAGAAACACAAGGACTTTGGTCACATTATTCACTTGTCCTTTTAAGAAATAGGATTCAAGGTCAAAGAGTGATGTGGTCAGGTCTAGTTTTTCTTAAATGTAGGATTAATATTTGAGACTGTTGACAAGTGTTTTTGCATGTGGATGTATGTGTGATAATATTGTCAGTGGATGTGGGTTTTTTTTCTAAAAGGTGTGTATATGTGTGTGTTTCAGATTCTTTGTGATGTATCTCATCAACAAAGATGAAACAGAGCACACAGGGCAGGTAAACCAGCTCGCTTCCCTTTGTAGCAAATATATATGAATAAATATACATCACTGTGATACTGTAATGTGCTTTGTACAGCTCAGCTTCAAACTGTCTCAGTGTTTCTGATCCTCACTGTCGGCTACTTGTTAAAGCCTCAGTATGCTTCAAACTTTTCCAACATTCAACTCTATTTCTGTCATCTATCATATACATACGTTATTTCACCATCTGACCATTGTTTGCTGAGAGCTTCAGTTTTTTAATAATAATGTTATATCATGTACACAGACTTTAACTAACTTTACATATTTAATACACTTTCACAGAGTTATTGTTTTAAACGTGTCAGATGGAAACATCAAAAAGTCAGCTGGAGACAAGCTTCTCAGCTGACTCAAGCATTAGCTAACATTAGCCAGTTACACTTATTAAATCAGACAGTAAGAGCCATCATTTTAGCTGACAAAATCCATCCTCATCAGCCAGAAAAGAGAAGCTGCTTTTGTTTACTTCTCTAATGAATCAAAAACATCGTGTCTCAACAATTAGTCACAATTTCAATGTTGAATCTACTCTTATAAGTACACTGTAAGTCGTGTATGTGCAGTGCAAGAATGGAGAGCTTGACAGGCATGGCAACGGTTACTAAGGAGGATAGAGCTTAGCGAAGGTTCAATTGTGATTACTAGTTTGATCCCAAACATCTGCTGCTTATCTTGGCGGGTAAGAGAGTCCAAACACGTCACTTGCATTACAGTGAACCAACTGGTGTACTTACAGGACATCAGTTGAGTAGGCAGTCCGTCAGTGTGGTCAGGTGTAAACAGCCTATTTGAGGAGAGACTGTCAAGAATTTGCACCATTTGCATGATTCCTCACATCTCAGCCCTCTGTACGATGCCAGGCTTTTCACACTGCCATTCAGAACAGGTAGAAAGACTTTTGCCCACAGATGTGGTTACACAACATAGTTTGTTTGAAGCATACTGAGACCTTCAGTGGCTCAGTGATTGAAGCTTACGGTGCTGTTGCTGACCTGGGGCTGGTTGCACCAACAGGACTTACACCTACAGTATGGGGCTTTTCCACTGGTGCTTTTGGCCACGCTAAGTAAAACTGTGCTGCGCTGATTTGATTTCCATCATCACTTATCGTGCCGCACCGTGCCCGGGATGGACTTATTTTGGAGTGGGGCCAAAGCGACCCCAACCCGCCTCCAGGTGGGCTGCGGTGACGTCTCGCCGACCGCAGCCACCACTTGACAACGCTCCTTTTCTCTCCCTTGAACAAGCGAGTATTGTGATATTCAGCTCGTGTGTGCAGGAGAGCAGAGAGAAAGATGTTTTTAAAAGTCTCTTTACGTTCAGCTCTCAGTACTTTAGTAGCTTCTAACTGAATCTCTGTGGTATTAAGTGTAGTTTCTCTCCTGTGTTGCTGTTTGTACATATCTGCATTATTTTACCATTTCATACTAGTGGGGTTTTGGTTAAGTTACCATTTCCTGTTTGTGCTGCGTCATAATAAAAGTGTTTAAATAACGAAATACCAGGGGACTTGTGAAGAAATTAAAACAGTATGTTTATCCCAGAGATGTAGCTATATGAACAGTTTTATCCACCGCTATACAGCTGCTCTATTCGAGCCTCCTCAACCTCGTCTTTGTTTAAAAAAACACACCTTGAAGCATGTAGCCCTGTTGTAAAGGAAATGCAAACCCTCGCCGTGCTGGGCTGAGGAGATGAGTCAAACCGAGTCAAGCCAGGCCAGTTTTGTGTATGGAAAAGGGCCACTGGTCTTAGGCTAAGTCAGTCTTACCTTGGCATTCCAACCTTATGGTTACGACGATTGCACTATCTAGCCTTGAGCTTTCTTCTTGTAAATCTTACGCCTAGTCAGGAAAGTTAAAGTTAAGTTAAAATTTACGTGATTAATACAGAAATGGAGCTTCTAGTCAAAGATACCTTCCATTCAGTACCATGAACACTCAAAGAGACAGGTTATTTAACAGAACTGTGTGGAAATTAAATCAATACAGGTGGGGAATGAATTGTATTCAGTTGGACATAACATCAGAATAAGAATTAAGTAAATAAAATTCATTAAGTTTGTCCTCACTCAACAATTATCAACATTGCTCAATTGTTAATGGAGTCTGGGGATATTGCGGTTACCAATTCAGTGGTAAAATCAGTTGAAACTGTGCTCGCTAACATCTGTCCATCTATTTTATCGAACAACCATTAATGTCTGTAACTTCCCTCCTAGTCGACTGCTTCTTATTTGTTAAAACATCAGACTGCTTGACAGTCAGTGTTTTCTTGTGCTGGCTGTACAGCTCTAGAAATTTTCTTACCTCAATGTGAGATGAAATTGCCTTTTTGCCTTTTTTTTTTAATCTTTGATCCTCCATAATGTTGCCAAAAATTAGAAATGATTAGCTACAAATCAGTGACACATCCAAATTTTGTTATCAATGTATTCTCACAACGCACGCTGCAGCCATAGTCGTGTGGACACTGACATGGCTAAGACCAGGCAGAGACTTAAGTTGGTTGGTGTAAGTCCATTCTAAAGACTGGTCTTAACTAAGACTGAGTTAGCAGTTTGGACCAGGCTTAGTAAAGACCAGTTGGTGCAGCCCACTCCTGCTGGTTGGTACATGATGTAGAGGAGTCAGATAGATTGTAAATATGTGACCTGGAATGTAAGCCCCTCCTCCCTCCTCCCATCTGTTTGTCTTGAAGGAGTCTTACGTATGGAAGATGTACCAGGAGCGTTGCTGGGAGTTTTTCCCTGCTGGTGACTGTTTCCGGAAACAGTACGAGGATCAGCTCAACTGATCTCTCCTCGGAGCAACAGACTCTTCCCTTTCATACTGTAACCTGTTCAAGGCCCTCGACAGCCATCTCCCCTCTGCTTACCCCTCAGACCTTTCTTACCGCTCTCTAAGGAGCGTCTGTTCTACCGAACGATGGGTTCCGAACTCAGCTCCGCATCCCAGTCCAGGAGGAACTACATCTCCAGCCTCCTCTACAGGCCCCACCCCAAACCTTTCTCCCAGCTCTTCCTCATCCAGACAGTCAACTCGCCAGCTCTGCCCCAACTTCCAGCACACTTTGTTTGGAATGCTTCTAAGACTTTGTAAATAGAAAATATCAGATTATATGCTGTAAAATATGTGACTGGTGGCACGTCAAGGTTTTTGGCTCAGATGATGACTTCTTTGCTTCATCTTATTCTACATTCACAGTAACAAGCAAAAAATACAAAGGAATAATGGAGCGAGGGAACAAGGAAGGACCCAAAGATGGACAGAGCAGGAGAGTGGACGGAATATAAAGAGAGAATTCCTCCTGAAAGACTTTCAGGACAATGATATGATGATGTTTACGACTTTTCATGTGTACAATGCACGTTGCATGTAGGTACAGGGGGTGGACACATAAAAGAAACACCTCTACAACCCTGCTGTAATCCAGCACAGCAGCTCTGCAATAAATCTGACCTTTGACAGTCTAAGAAAAGCCGACGATGTGAGCTCCTCAAAGAGGCGACGATTTGATCAAACTCTAAGGTAACTTTTTAAGACTTTTTAGTTTGTGGTACATGTCAAGTGGGAAGATATAAGGTGCCTCAACATAATAATCTAATCCAACACACCACCAAACTACAGTCTCCACAGTTACCACAGAGCTGAATCAACACCTCACTGACACTGTCAATGAGAACTGAGGAGCCGCTGTGCTGGATTGGAAGCGTAGTTTACAGATGTTAACACTGTGTCCACACCTTGTACATGCCAACACTGTGTGTGAAGGGCTCCTTAACTAAGTGTTCACATTGCTAGCAACATGATCAACAGTCCATTTTGTTCCAGTGGAGCTGAGTGACCTGGAATCTCAGCCAAAGTTTTGGACGTCATAATCCTCCATCAGCTTGCAAGTTATTTAAATTTTCTTTTCTCAAGACAACATCAATAAATAAATGTCCCAATAACTATGCTTGCAAAATTATTGGCATCTTTGGTAACCAGTTGTTTTTTTGGCAGATGCTATCAGCACCTAGATGTGTGTAGCCAACAATGCTATGTGCACCTGGGTTGTAAATAGCTAATGTGGTGATTTACACCCATGTGGAAGAAACAAACCACAACCTTTTCTTAAATCTAACCAGGTAGTTTTGTTGTCAAGACCTAAACAAACTGCAACTGAAAACTGAAAATTACTCAACATAAACTGTCACTCTTTACAGCTAAACTAAGGGGGCGGGTGTAAATAGCCAAAAAGCTGCCATGTGCCTATTTTCACATGGGTGTAAGTAGACACTCCTTTTTTCCCTTTTTTTTCTTTGGGAGACAATATTAGCACCCAGTTGTCAACAATGCTATTTGCACCTTGGATGGCATAGCGAATGTGGCTATTTACACTCAGGTGTATATAGCCTAGCATGACAGCAACAAGCACCCAGGTGTCCCTAGCCAACATTGCTATTTGCAGTGTAAATGGAGCTATTTACACTGCAGCTATTTACACCTGCATGGCTGAGACAAACCATTTTCCTAAACCTATGAAAGTAGTTTGTTAGCCTAAACATAGCCAAGTGTCTTTGTTGCCTAAACCAAACTGCAGCTAAAGTCTAAAATGAACCCATTCATCCACCACAAGTTCCTGTTTAGCTATAAAGAGCAACAAAGTCTCTCTAAACAGGGGAGATGGGTGTAAAAAGCCAAAAAGCTGTTGTGCGAATATTCTCACGCAGGTGCAAATAGCCACTCCATTTTATTTCGCCTTTATTTGATCATTTGCCCCAATAGCAGCATGGCTTTATGATAGAGACGTCTGTCTGTCTGTCCAATACTCCAGATGGATATAAGTGGACAACTACTGGTCAGATTGCCATACCACATGACCTGCCGTCACCAACGTCCAGACAAACATCACATTTTTAGTCCCGCTGCTGGTTAAAGCTCTTAGAAATAGCTTAATACTCAGCATGTTTGTTCTCTTCAGCAGTATTGTGGTGTGTAGGAAACATCACAGTCTCTGGGTGTCACTAGTGGGGCTTTAGACTTTCATTTTTCAATTAATGAACTACGGCTTGCTCGGTACATTTTTAATTAAGTGGCATAGTTTTATGAAAAGCAATACCAAAGCAGCAAAAAAATTCCTTATTCTGTTTCAAACTTTATAGCTGCAGACAAAGTTAGTGCGTGCTTGTTAGCTAAGATAAATAATGAGCCAGACTGGAGCAAACCATCAGTCATGTTTCCTGCAGTGGGAATGCACAGCAAGGGCAGGCTGAAGACAGACAGATGACCGATGTATGGATGGAAGCTGAGGGAGGGGAGACGGGAGGATACAGTGCCTTAATAAGCCAGGGGTGAGCTATGCAAGCTGGAGGAGGAGGGGAGAGGATGGTCAGAGAGACTGAGGATAACACTTAGAGCTGGGCGACAGGCTGTTTATGAAAGAAACATGCAGTAGGTGGTGGTAGGTGTGTGGGCGCTATAGGAAATTAGAAATAGAGAAAGAAGGATGGAGATTGCTTTATAGCTTTACGCAGTGCAAATAGGGGCGTTACAATTGGAAAAAAAGAACAATTCAATATGATTTATTTGACTTGTTTGATTATACAGATGACCTGTAAGTTGTCTTAAGGAGTCCTGGGAAGTCACTTCATCTTGACTAAAAACTGAGTGCAGATGTTCAACAGCAGGCATGAGAGGAATGTGGTAGTGTTATAATAAGAGATGAGCCTCCACTCTCCTCATGCTGAGTGTAGTATTGTGCCACGCATCAAGTGCAGATGGCTTCGTCCTTTTAACAAAAGCACTCAGCTCTTTGGGGTGGCTCTGTATACACTCAGTTGCACTCTTTTTTCCCCCTAGATGGTCACCTAGCTGAAACTAATTCAGTCTAATACAACAGTCCTGAGAGAAGATTCAACTGTATCATCATTTTGGAGGATGCAGTTTGTGCTGCTGTTGAACTGTATTGCGTTACATTGTAGTGTTTCTAATATTTACATTAACAGATCAGCCACAACATTACAGTCACTTGTCTAATATTGTGTATTTTGCCGCCATACTCGGTGGCAGAGTGGACTGAAAGGGCAACTAGACACCACTTTATTATTCTGTCTTGGACATTGGGCCACCCGAGAGGGCACTTAATCACATTTTATCCACTGTAGAGGGAACAGTGCCACATTTTCTCCACTGGAAGGCCACCCCAGAGGGCACTTTATCAAGTTTTATCCACTCTAAGGGTCCACTAGAGGGCACTGTACCACATTTTTTTACTGCTGGAAGGCCACAGTAGAGGGTACTTTATCCCATTTTTTGGACATTGCCCTCCACTAGAGGGTATTTATCGTGTTTTATCTACTATATTGGCATCCAAGATGGCGCTTCTCCACCATTGGCCACGACAGATCTGTCCCTTTGAGGCCTGGACTCCACAAGACCTTTGAAGGTGTCCTGTGGTATCTGGCAGCTGATCTCCTAAGTTGCAAGGTGGGACCTCCATAGATGGGACTTGTTGCTCCAGCACATCCCACAGATCCTTGATCAGACTGACATTTGGGGAATTTGGAGGCCAAGTCAACACCTTGTCAGCACCAAGTCACCTTCTTCTGTTGCTCCACGGAGCAGTTTTGATGCTCACCTGCCTATTGTAGGTGCTTTCAGCCAGGGCTCAGCATGGATCAGCAAGCACTGTGTGTTCTGACACCTCTCTATCATAGCCAGCATTTCTGCTACAGTAGCTCTTCTGTGTGATCGGACCAGATGGGTTAGTCCTCGTTCCCCAGGCCCGTCAGTGAGCCACAGACACCCTGAGCCTGCTGATGGTTCAGCAGTTGTCCTTCTTTGGACCACTTTTGGACCACTTTTGGTAGGTACTAACCACTGCACACCAGGAACATCACACAAGACCTGCCATTCTGGAGGTGCTCTGATCCAACTGTCCAGCCATCGCAGTCTGTCCCTTGTCGAAGTCGCTCAGATCTTCACGCTGCCCATTTTTCCTGCTTTCCAGCACATCAACTTGGGCAACTGACTGTTGACTTGCTGCTGAATACATCCCACCCCTCAACAGGTGGCACTGTAACGAGATGCTGACTCATTAACTTCACCTGTCAGTGGTTTTAATGTTGTGGCTAATCAGTGTAATCTATCCTCATTGACATAAATGGGGTAGACAAAATATTAGAAACACCTCTTGATCTAAATAGACAAACAATAATCAATAGCAGGAGGGTTATTTGACTAGATTGTATTAGTTTTAGCCAGGTGCACATAATAAACTGGCAACTGAGTGTACATTACAATACATGTTTAGTTTACTGCAGAACAAGCTATGCGTGTGACGGCTGTTCAGATTTATTATTTATGATGTTGCCATACAACCAACTTTAAAGATGGGTTCATCATGTTAGCTTAGCTTTGTTTTAGCACTCTCTGCTGCAGACACACACACTGTATACATTCTGTCTCGTGCAATATCGGAGTCAACATCAAGAGACAGAAATCCATCATCCATGTCAACAGGTTGGATTGTATGCTCCTTTTTTTCTATTTTGTATTTTAATTGTTACACCCCTCAGTGCAAAGCAGAAAAAGTGACTGCGAACCCTCCATAGAACACGTTTCATGACTTACAAAGTTCGGACCTTGAAGGATTTGGGTCAGAATGCACAGACAAGGGACGGATGAATGATAATATCAGAAACAAAATAGTCTATTTAAAGCATAATTATTATTGCAGTATGGTTCATTTTATTTATTTTCATTCCTCAGTGATAGGAAGTGTGTGTTGATTTGAATGAATGCTCCGAGCTGGCAAATGTTCAACAAACATGTCCTGGAAACATTTTCAAATAAGGATTGTTTATCCAAGGCCTTTTGTTTTTGTTTTTTTGTTTTTTTTCTTTTTCCTTTTTTTTTTTTTTTTTTTTTTTTTTTTTTTTTTCTTTTTTTTTTTTTTTTTTTGGTGATGATCTTATGCAATACAGCAAACAGAGTTACTCTTTTTGTATAGACATTCTCCAAAAAAGTACTCAGAAAAAAAAAATAATTATGCCATTGCATGTTTATTATGCGGGTTTAATGAACAAGTATAACAAAAACCACTAAATCTATGTCACCCATAAATTGTTTAATAGGATTATTTAAGATGAATTAAGATTTCTGTACTATTGTATTTAAGTGTTGTGGGCTTCATTGTAACTCTTCAAGTCATTTGCCACAACTGCATCCCTTTGAAAAAAAGAAAGTGGCTCCTGCTTTTCTCTCACGTAACCATCTCTGTTTTAATATACTATGAGTCAAAGGTTTGTTTAAGTATCAATTGGTTTTAAGCTCAAGCAATAGCCCTTCAGGGAGTGTATGGGAGGTGACTGACCATTGTAAATTGCAAACAAAGGCAAAACAAATAAAAGCTTGCTCAACTTTGTCTCAGATTAAAATACAATTATTTATTCATTTATCTATTTATTTATTTTATTTACTTTAATAATGCTAAGGAAATAAAACTGAGGTTGTCCTGTTAAATAAGTTTACCACTTAATCTTAAAGGTGCAATATACATGTATATAATGTGTAATATTTTATTGGCTCTTTGCACAAAACCAGCACATTACCAATCACTCTTGTGTTGCAGCGATCAGTTGGGAGGTGGTCCTTGTCTGTGAATATTGTGAGAATGTTACTGTCCCAGGATCAGTGTACACTCTGCACTGGGTTTACTTTCTCTAAACCCCAAGTGACGTCAGTGAAGCACATGAAAGGTGAACTGAGCTTCACATTCTGAAATACTTCAGTAGTTGTGAATCATGACGATGTTTGTTAGACCAGCAGCCTCTGAAGAAAGTGTTATATATTATTAAACAATATGAATTCAGGAAATAAGACAGTATAAAGTAAAAATTCATTTGAAAAAATATAGACAAAACATATAACCATGAATTTGGGAACTAATCCAAGACATTTGCTAAACTTTTTATTATTATTGAGTGTGATTTAATCCTGGGGTGGATCCAGATCTCTGACTGTGTTCCACTCATTCAGACCAAAGCAGCAGCCAATCACATGACTGTCTCTGCCTCGTTTGTCTTGACTGACCAAAGGTCTTTATGATGAAAACTGGAATTAAGAATGAATTATTGTTAAGAACATTATAAAAAATAAATATAATAAATCATTTATTATTCATAATAAAAACAGTTTTAAAAATATATACTATTTGAAGGGTTGTGCGTAAGATTGACTTGACACTATGGTAACAATGTAATTACACCTGTCAGTCTTTATGAATGTTTATGACTGTCATTTGGTCAGTTGTGTAATTTTTATTGCAAAATTGAGATGTGTGTTATGACAGCTTGACATTAATCAAGCCATCAGTGTCATAATGACAACTAACACAAAATGTATTCATGACAGTTAAAATGCTCTCATGTCAAAATCAACCACACAAGGCAGTGTAATGTAATGTAGACACATAAAGCTAAATAGTTTCTTAATAGTCCTCTATGGCATGTTTATGACAGGTTATGTAGTCTTGGTTAATGTTAACTTGCCATAACAGACATAATTTTCTTGATTAATGTCAAGTTGTCATATGAAAGACATTGTTGTCCTGGCTAATGTCAAGTTTTCAGAACAGAGACATCTCAAAAAATGTCGACTCTGCATTACAAAAAACAATCATAAACATTCATAGACTCCTTCATGTCTATGACAAGTGTTATGTCAATCATATATTGCAGGACTTTGCAAGTTAAGCTCTAAGTTAACTCACGTGAGTCGGTTTGTTCATGACTTACGTCTGAAGTTCTACAAATCAAATTCCGCGATAAAATTAGCTTTAAAACATGGGGGAGGGGCTTGAAAAGAAGACGCTATTGCTGTAGTTTTGGTCATGCTGCCACTAGAGGCTGCTAAAGAGTCATCTTTACCAATTGCACCTTTAATGTTGAGTGAGGATGCATGAGCAGTTTACATTTAGCACTGACTGTACAAGTATGATAACACAGTGGATGTTACAGTTGCAACCAACCAGTGTGAGTGTTGTGTATATTGCAGTGCGCTCATTCTACCATTCTGATGTCATGCTTATTTTATTTTTGTTTTTTGTTTTTTATAATGCAATACCACATCAGACTGAATAATGCCATCACTAAGTGGTATTTTGCTCATGCAAAAACAAATATTTTCCATATTTACCACAGAGGGGCATGTTTAGTTTGCCACACAGTAGTGCATCATGTAGACTTTTTGAGTAGGCTATTGCTACTTCTGAGAGGTAAATGTGTAAAGAGGGACTGAGTCTATGAGCAATGAATGGATTTGCATGATTTTGAAAATAAAACTTTTTATTTAACTTGTGTAGAGGAGAATATTCTTAATTCTCTCCTGTTTTGTGTTTACTTTTCATACAGAACATACTGGCACCAGTGCAAAGGTTATACATGCAAGTTTAATTAACTCATCTCTGACAGTGTCTCAACAAATAAAAGCTTTACGAGGATTTATTGCAGGGCTGTTGGATTGCATTATGTTTATGGATCAATATTTTAAGCTTTTATTTTGAAAATGTGAATTAGAGGAGGATAAAAAAAAATCATTACAAATGAAAATATGGTTAAAAGTTGTATTTTATTGACTAAGTTTATTTCTAGAGCACATTTCAAAGGTCAAAGTGTTTTTTTTTTTCCTGTACAATGAAATTCTTCCTTTGTATTGCACTCTGAATGTTGCTGAATAATTAAACACACATATAAATAAAGACAAATACAAAGTATAAATTGAAAATACCAGTATAAAAATAGAAATTCAAGAGACACAAATAAAGATATCAGGAGAGATAAGAGAAAAAACAAGTTGCTGAGGAACTGTACAGTACAATTGTACAGTTACAATATACAGTATCAAAAATACATGTAAGATACAATATACAATAACAGGTATAGATACTGTGCAAAGGTAGCAGCATTGTAAGAAATGAAGGAGCATGAATGTAGGAATAGGAATACTGTGCAAAATATGCACATTGTGACATGGCAGCTGACTGAATGATTAGCGAGCCATATATCCAGGACTTAAAGCTGAGGGTTGGAACGTTGGAGGAATCAGGAAGAGTACGCTTGATTTTGAAAAATCCAACCCAGCTGTCCACCCTGAAGTTTTCTTCATGCTTTATTACCTGCTGCATCATGATTTTTTTTTCTTTTCTCCTCAATCTGGTTACAAAAAGGATTGAATGCAGGTATTGTTTGACCGGAGAAGTTTTGATACTCAGTGTCTTAAAGGTATTGAGTATCGATACCCAGCCCTATTGACTACTGCTGGACGATAAGTCACCAACCATATTCAACGAGCTCATTCACTTGAAAGAAAACACCTAATATTATCATTATGACTGTGATTGATGATTTACACTGCCTGGCCAAAAAATATCACCACCTGGATTTAATTAATCAAATAGTTCAGAGGCTTCCACTGGATAATTACTGCAGTGATTAATATGTTTCAGCTGGCAACAAGTTATTGAACCCTGACTGATGCAGTGAGGAGCTTCTCATTTATTAAACAACCCTGTCAGAAGACATATCCTGTGGTCGTGGAAAAGATGTTCCTCTGTTTCAGAAGAGTCAAATTATTGACCTGCATCAAGCAAAGAAAACAACTCAGGAGGTTGATGAAACTACTGAAACTGGGTTAAGAACTGACCAACACTTTATTAAAACCTGGAGGGATGGTGGTGAACATCATCTTCCAGGAAGAAATGTGGTCGGAAAAAAATCTTGAACGATGGTGATCAGAGATCACTTAAACGTTTGGTGTAATCAAATCGTAAAAATTCAACAGTAGTTATCTATCCATCCATTTTCTGTAACCGCTTATCCGTGAGGGTTGGGGGGGCTGGAGCCTATCCCAGCTGACTTTGGGCGAGAGGCGGGGTACACCCTGGACAAGTCGCCAGTTCATCGCAGGGCTGACACATAGAGACAGACAACCACTCACTCTCACATTCACTACTACGGGCAATTTAGAGTCTCCAACTAACCTACTATGCTGCATGTCTTTGGACGGTGGGAGGAAGCCGGAGTACCCGGAGAGAACCCACGCAGACACGAGGAGAACATGCAAACTCCACACAGAAAGGCCCTGCCAGCTCAGTTATGTTTAATAGTGAAATTAAGAACATTTCCATACACACAATGTGAAGAGAAGTCAAGGGTTTGGGACTAAACAGCTGTGTAGCCTTAAGGAAACCTTATATCTGTGAGGCTGATCAGATTGCTAGAGGAGTATAAAGATTGGAGTCTGGAACAATGGAAAATGGTCATGTGGTCTGATGAGTCCAGATTTACCCTGTTCCAGAGTGATGGGGGCATCAGGGTAAGAAGAGAGGCAGATGAAGTGATGCTCCCATCATGCCTAGTGTCTACTGTACAAGCCTGATCTGTTGTGTTATGATCTGGGGTTGCTTCAGTTGCTCAGGTTGAGGTTCAGCAACATTATGTGACCAAAAACTGAGGTCAGCTTCTACCTGAATATACTGAATGAGCAAGTTTTTCCATCAATGGATTTTTTCTTCCCTGATGACACGGACATATTCCAAGATGATAATGTCAGGATTCATCAGGCTCAAATAGTGAAAGAGTGGTTCAGGGATCATGAGACATCATTTTCACACATGGATCAACCACCACAGAGTCCAGACCTGAACTCCATTGAGAATCTTTGGTATGTGCTGGAGAAGACTTTACACAGCGGTCTGACTCTCCCATCATCAACACAAGATCTTGGTGAAAAATTAATGCAACTCTGGACAGAAATAAATGTGACACTGCATAAGTTTGTCAAAATGATGCCACGTCCAATGCGTGCCATAATCAAAGCTAAAGGCGGTCCAACAAAATAGTGTGTGTGAATTGTTTTTTGGCTGGGCAGTGTATATCTGCTGAGCCTTTTTGATGGCTGTGCTACATATTAGTGGTGGTTGATGTGAGATTTCCCTTCTTCCCTCTCTGAAGCACTTGTATCTAAGATAAAGCCCTAAATGTAACCTGTAATTATTTTTAAAGCATTGAATTGTTAGAAGAGTCAGAATAACCATCAGTCAGGTGGCTGGACCTGGAAGTGTTCCATAAAACTGAAATCAAACCCTGGTTTAAATAGATCAAGGATTTCATTGGTGTTCATCAATGGTTGCACATGTGACAGGACAGTTCCCTTCATTACTATTGAAACAAATGGCCGTTTAAAAGGGCCAATGGTTATTTCAACTTTTAACATCCCGGTAATGATTTTTGAGCAGAGGCTCTCAGCAGGAGGAGAGAAGAGTCATCTAATGTTTTCAGTTTTATTTTTGTTTTAAAGGAAAAAAAAACAGATTTCCGTGGATGCTTCAATATCATGAGAAATGTGGGGACATCATTTATAAAGCTGCAAATAATTTTAGGTCTGTGAGAATGTTTACTGATTATTTCGGAGGAATGAGGAAACTCAGAAGTGATCATTCTTCTATCTCTGTTCAGCCTGCTGACAGGCCTGCCCAAGAGAATAGGCTCAACAGTCCAAACACTGATGAGATTTAAGTTAGGCGCATCTATATTTGATAGAGGCCACAGAGGTCGGGACAAATGAAATGGGCTGTGATGGCGTTTCTTTGATAGGCTTCAGTATACTGATGTGCAGTGAGAGTATTCATGTAACAGGAATAATAACCAGGGTTTTGGCCTGAGGACTGGATGGTAGCATCAAATACAACAGGCAGCAGAAAAACATGCATCCTCCAAGAGTTCAAAGAAACAACATAAGGTAACAGATGTTTCACATGTTTTTTTGCAATTAGTTTTGCACAAGTTGCACAATTGGCTGAGCAGTAAACAACACAAGCCTGAGAATGATTAATTCATGCACACTGGAGCACATTTTCAACAGGGGACGCTGCCCTCGACGTGTAAACATGGGCATCAGTTTCCCTGTGCACTTGTATTGATGTTAGAATAAATAATTGAAGCACGCAGCATCATATATAGTTAAGTCTGAAACTGGCATGGAAATATTACAGTGAGATAAACAACATGATCCATATCATCATGGATATTTAACTATGAACTCATCCAGAACTTAGCCAGACACACCAAAAATGCAGCAAAATGGAAAAAGATTTTGCTGGAATAAGCAGCAGGGTTAGGGTTAGGGTCACTTAAGGTAGTATTGAAACCTTAAAATGTGACACAACATATAATAACATAAAATCAGTAACATTCATTTTACTTTGATTTGGCCAAAAACTAAAGTGATTTAGTATCATGTTTAACTCTGCTGTATGAAGTTAAATGTGCAGTTGTCATGTCAAGATCACATTCAGCCAATCAGTAGTTTCCTGTCAGCTTTCTTCTTCTCCTGCCTTATTTGTAGCAACAGTGCTGTTTTTGCCACAGTATGTTTCATATTTTTGCAGCTTCCATTGTAATGACAAGATCATTTTGACTGAAGTGGGCCACTGGCGATCACTGCACTTTGTGCAGATGAAGAGTCTGGCTGTGTTGAGCTTCATTTGTAGTACAGCCCCCAGGTTGGTGAGCTTAAAAGGATATTCCACCCCTAGATGATAATCCACTCAATATGTATTAACCCCTATGCTGATGTGAGGATGGGTGAAGATCTTGAGTTCACAAAACAATCCTGGAGTTTCAGCAGAAAACAGGGTTGCAGCCAAATTGCATTAATGGATGCACGTGTGAAAACAGCGCAAGATATACACAGTCTCGCGATACATTAACACCATGTTTACATGCTACCTGGGAGGCTACAGTTGACATTTCAGCTTTTGTTGCGGCTCACGGACACTTGGATTACACCACACGAGCAGGATGGAGACATTTTGTGTTTGTTTTTTTTACATTTACATTTGGTCTCCATTCACTGCCATTAGCAGCAACCCTGTTTTCTGCTGAAACTCCAGGGGCCTCATTTATCATTGTGGATACACGGTTTTTTACACGCTCTTTCCCTCGTTTTGTGCGTACGCACTTTTCTCCACCAAATTTGGGATCTATCAAGCCAAAACCCTTTCTGATCATGGCGTAGCGTGATTTACACGCTTTTTGGGGAGGAATTGGCGACGCAGCTGCTGAGTCAGAGAATTGCAGTCTGCGAGGGAGAGAGAGGAGCGTGGACAATCAACAATCAAAGCCGTTAAGATTATGTCAGTCATGTGTGACTGTCATACCCCCTTCATCTTTATATGTATGCATGTGTGGTGCACACGCCGGTGCGCCTGTGCGTAATGGAACAACATGGACACATACACACACACACACACACACACACAATTGCA